>RJWH01004402.1:0-109357 GCA_004363575.1 Solenodon paradoxus
TGCTCCTCCTCCTGCTCCTCCTCCTCCTCCTTCTCGTCCAAATCTCCACTCAGGGCTTTCTGTCCCGCAGCCTGGCAGCCACTGGAATGTGGATGCAGACAGAATTTGGGTGCTCTGGGCACACTGTCACAGTGGTCACCGGATCTCTAAACCCTGCCTCTGGGGGAGGGTCCGCGGAAGGAACCCCCGCCGACTGTGCAGGGGGCAGTGGCCTCTGAGGAGGGGCAAGGTGACTGGTGCGTTTCACTGTGTTTTCCATTAAAAAAAACACACATTTACTTTTCATTCCGGAAGAAAGGAAGACTTGCTTGCCAGTCGGATTTCCCCTAATTCTGAAGGACTTTAGTCTGCTGGCTTCACCGAAAGCAAACAGTTTCGAGGGCAGAACCGGAATCGCTAGGCCAGTGCTGCTCTGCTGCTGCATGGCGCGACCGCGGCCCCTCCGGGCACACTCGTGTCTGGGGGGTCTCTGCGTCCAGGCACTGCAATCGGATTTTAAAACTGACTTTATTGCTGAGGGGTGAGGGTGAGGACCCCTGTTCTCATGTGTTCAACACCCACCTTGGATCCACTTTTTTTTTCTAGTTTCTCCAGCAGGAGGAAACGCTTTGATTCCTCACGTTAGTCGTAGTAGCCGCTTAGTCACTAACGTCATCCTCCTGCTGGAAATCCGCTCCCCGAACTTTCCGGCCTAGACAGATTTCCTCCAGGAAAAGCAGAACTTCAAAGAGCCATCACAGACACGTTTCCTGCCCGGCTCCAATAACACAGGAGGCCCTCACAGAGACGTGCCGAAGAGCATCAAGGACACGGCTTCCACGAGCCATGAACAAGCAAGAGGGTCAGGTGGGACCCAAGACCACCCTGGCTAATGCTGTCATCCGAGGGTCTGCACTGCCCTGTCTCCTGCACCCCAAGGAGAGTCCCTGTCTACTACCCGTGGAGCAGAAGGGAGCCAACCCTCAAGTGGGTCGAGTTTCCCTCTAAGCTTCTCCTAGCTCCCTCAGCCAGCTCCCGCATCTTTAAAGCTGACGAGGGACAGCCACAGTGAGGACACGGATGACAGGACCAGCAAGCACAGGAGGGAGGGTTCGAAGACCAAACAGGCACATCAGCCCCCGGTGGAAGGAGTCAGAGAAGACTGCAGCAGCAGCAGCAGCAGAGCTCCCTTAGACGCTAAGAAAACAGTCTGATGGGACAGGCGCCTGGAGACTGACTCCACGGGGCGCGCAAGACCCTCCCAGCCGACAGGGACCCGTTCTCACTGCCTTTCCTCACTGCCTTTCCCGGAACACAACTCGAGTGCCGCCCACAGGAGCCTCGGTTCTTTGCCGGACTGCGCTCACGAGCTGAGTGTCCCTCTTAGCACAGTGAGAGGAAAAAGGAAGGTGCCCAAACTTGCTACAGGGTGACATTCAGGTGCAACATGCACGAGAGACTCAGCGAAGTTAACGCGCAGCGACGCGATGAAAGGAGCAAGGCAAGCACATCTTGGAAACGTGCTAGGCAAATGCAGGCGGGTCGAACTAAATGAAAAGTAAGCGCTTAGTGCTGCAGCGGAGGGAGAAAAGGGCGTCACTTTTGAGGCCGTGCAGTGCAGCTGTTTTCCAGAGGCTCTGAAAGATGACGGCCAGGGCAGGGCGCCGAGCTGGCCCCTCACCTGGCGGTGGAAGCACGTGACAGGTCTAGATTGGAGAGTTCTCAGAATCGAAGAAAAATGTGGGTTATTTAGGAAACAGAGACCTGTGACACCCTGTGGGGGGAGAGCCCCGGAGCCAACTTAATAAGAACACCGAGTCCTAGGCGCCCTGGTGGCCCGGTAGGTCCGTTCTCCAGGTGCCTCCCAAGGACCCGAGTTCCAGACCCGGGACCATGGGGAACAACCACACGAACAACTAAATAAACAACTGACTGACTGTTGCTTCCTCCCGTCTCTCCCTGCCTGTGCTCACCTTCAGTCCTGCCTGCGCCTTCCGTCTAACACAGATGGCGACACACTGAGTCCTTGTCAAAGGGCTGCTGGTGGATGTTGGGGCAAGTCCCTGGCAGGGGCAGCTCAGCGGCCCACGTGCTGACCTCTGTGCTGAAAAGGACCCTCCAAAGGCTCAGGCAACATGATGGCATTGTCCTCGGACTCTCTCAACTCGACAGTAACTCCTGGGAGGTCAGGGCACCCCGTTACTACACACAGACACCCCCCACACCAGAACCCACAGAGGCCGCTCTTAACGCATGGCACCCACTTGTGCGGACTCGGGACACCCACAAGGCACAGCAGGAACCCGAGCACGGACGTCTGTGCTGCCTGCTCTGCGTCAGTCCCAGGGGCGAACTGAGAGGGCACAGAGGAGGGAGGGAGGGACCTCGAGACCGCTGATGGAGCAGTTACTGAGAAGACAAATGGGGACAAATCTGACAGCACAGCTCTTGAAGGCCGTGGCGTGGAATGCAGATTCCCTTACAGCTGCAGATTGATTCCTCCATCGAAGCAGGCTCACCCCTGCACCTCCGAGCTTCAGACGGGGCGCGAGCGGGACCCCCGTGAGCTCAGAAGCGCGTGTTCTCTGCCTAGTGCCTCATCTGGGCTACAGTTCAGCAGCTTTTCAAAAGCAGATGGTGAAGACCCAACCAATAAGGCTGTGCTCTTCTGCTTATGAATTACCTCGGGTAAGGAGGGTTTCTCTGTCCTGGAACGGGCAACAGAGCATTTCATAAAGAGCTGGAGTCTCCAAGCTTCCTGTATCTACCCAAAAAGGACTACGGTTTCGTCCTAGATAATACCAGATCAGACTGCAGAGAAGGGGAGGCTTCCCGCCAGTAAAGATCTGATACTGTCTCTGAGCCTCCAGGAGTCAAACTCCAGGCTCCTGGCAAGCCCGCAGCTCTCGAGCACCACAGATGCTTCCGCACGCAGGCTTTGGGGAAGCAAGGTGCGAGGGGCTCTGACACCGCATGGCCGAACGGACCGGCAGCAGGCACGGGGGGCGCGACGGTACTCACTCTTTGGTCAGAAGAGGACAGGACTTGAGCAGAAAGCGTGAGAGCCCCGAGTCCTGGAAGTAGAGGTCCGGGGGCGCCGTGGGGCTCTTCAGGTTCAAGCACCGCACGATCACATAGAGCACGGCCGCCACCGCGGCCAGCTTCACCCCATCAAACACGGCCGGGAGCTCGGGGGTCTCCAGCATGGCGTTCATCTTGATCTGGGAGCAGAGGCACAGCGAGGGTCAGAAACACACCAGACGGAGGCCTGGCGACAGTCGCCCACCAGCCGTGCCCACAATGGCCCCACATCCCACACCCCCCCGAAGGTGGGTGGCTGGGAAGGGGGTTTCTGGCTTTCTTTTAAGCTAAAATGAGCATTCCTAAGACAAGCAAATTAGGAAACGCTGAGAAAAGCATCCTTTAGAAAGCGAGAAAGGCAGCGTGGCTGGAGAGACGGAGCGGGAGCGGGAACGGCTCTGGTTTCTGTGAACAGGCAGCCCTGGTCTGTCCCTTCAGCGCCAAGTGTGTGCCAAGTGTCACCTTTATGGTCTCGGCAGGGACGAGGCTGGCGCCGCGGTGGCCCCGGGTGAGGCTGGTGCCTGCTGCCCCAGCTCCGTTTCCAGAGCAGCAGAGATAGAGAAGCTGGGTGTGACCCAGCCACCTGCTGCTCGGGGCCACCCGGTGCTGGGGACAAGCCCAGACACAGCCCGTGTCAGCTGGGGGTTGAGGCTGCGTGTGTACACAGAGCTCAGCCAATGTTGGCACTTCCCCGCGGAAGACACCTGATGAGCTCTGAGTCCAACTTGGGCGGAAGTGACAATGAGACCAGAGGTCAAGAGCAGAGCCTGACGATGAGCTGGCCTTCCAGTTCCCCAGCACCTCACCCTCCAAGGCGCCACACCCCTCCACCGCACGCGCACGCACACCCCTCCAAACAGAGGCACAGACCACGGGCGCAGAGACAAAAACCCAGGAGACCCGTGCATCGGCTGTTACCCTGAAAATCAGGGAAGCTGAGCGAACAAAAGGGAGAAAAGGGGAAGCTGGCTGCCAGGTCACCATGGCAACAGCCCCCGCTGGGCCGCAAGCAGCGCTGCTGCAAGTCCCCGAGGAGCCTGATGGAGCCTGGTGGCAGCAGTGGGCACAGAGCAGGCAAGACAACCTCCCCATCCCGCAGCACGTGTCTGCCGTGTGTGAGGGGTGAACCCTGGGGCTCTCCGGGCCAGAGAGGACTCAGATGCCCCTTGTCAGGCGACAGTGGCACACACAAGACCTGAGCCCAGGCTGGGGCTCGGTGAGGAGAGGGCCCAGAGATCGCTGTCCGCACGAGTGAGCCTCCCACCGTCAGGCAAGAAAATCAGTGCTGAAAATTGATCCCACACAATTTTGCATGAAGGCTGGACCCTGGAATATCATTTCAGCTGCATCAACCTTTGAACTTTTATGCGCCGACCGTTTCTGAGAAACTTCTGGGGACACGTCCCCTCTTAAGCCTCGCTATCTGCAACCCCCTCCAGCAAGGATTCCTCACTGGGGCCTGGAGGTCCTGCCGTGACAGCGTGTGTGTTCAGTCCTCTGGGGAGATGGTCTGAAACGCCGGCGGACTCCTGAGGGGCCCGGGCCACGGACGGCACTCACAGATGGCCGGGGCTCTGCCAGCGGCCGTCCCTCACCTCCTCCGAGCCAGGGACGCCTGCAGGAGACACACGCAGACAAGGCAGGTTCTTCACGGGATGGCACAGACTCAAGAGCGGGACTGACCCCAGTCCAGTGGGAGCCCAGCGTTTCTCTGAGATGACGCTCGTGCTCTGGGCCAGAACCGACCCCGACTCGTCTGTCCCTGACGAGTTTCCCTGGGGGTCAGGAGCCCCTCTGGCTGGCAAGTACTCACTCCCGGCTGACGTAGGAGCTATCTGGGCGACACCTACCTATGTGACTGGTTCCTCCACGTGATGTCAACGGTGGGGCCGGGCCGGTCGCAGCTCTTACTCAGATTAACCTAGAAGCTGAACAGATTGGATGGTGATATTTTAAAGGATGAGAAAGAAGCAATTTACTTGCTCATAAGCACAGGCTAAGTGTCCCTGTGTTTACAGTGTTTGGGGGAAGAGATGGTTTAATGGACATGCGCGCCACATTCCTGGCCTTTTGAGTGAACCCGTTGGGAGCCGGGGGGCGCAGAGGCGGGTGGGCGCTCTCTGGTCCCCAGCCAAGCTGTCTGCTGCGCTCAGAACTCTGGCTCGCACCGGAGCAAGCAGCTCTACCCGTTTTCTGGAATGTGGAGCCCTGGGCACGTCCCATCTCTGTGTGACGCGAATCAGGGAGCAAGGCTCTGGGTGGAGACAGCCGTGAGCTGTGCACTCCTGCTCTTCCACATGTATGGACGGGCAGGAAAGAGGCGCTGAGGGAGGTCGGAGGAGTCACAGGGGATCAAAGACCGGTTTCCCAGACAGCCGCGCAGAGGGACGGGCGGGGAGCCGCTTCCTGTGGCCTCGGGGCTGCCAGGGGTGGACGGACAGGGATTTAGATAAGCGCCGTCTCTGTGCCAAGTTCTGTCACCCGACTTTATAATGTCCTTTGTTCAACGTCTCCTGTTACAATGCTGATGAGGAAAAAGAAACCCCCGTGAGCGGAGAGCAAGCTGACGTTACTGGAGGACTCTCTTCGTAAGAGAGGTGGGACACCAGGCCGCGGTCTCCAGGGGCCTCTGGGACAGGAGTGAGGAGTGACTCGCAGCACAGTACAGGTCTCAGGCGTACCGCGTACTGCGCTGTAATTCGGTGTCTGCACCTGTCGTGTGATGCTGCCTGGGCAGGAACTGCAGTTACCCCACCTTACAGACGAGGAAACGAGCAGCCTGCCCAGGGTCACACAGCTGGCCGGGAGAGCCACCGGGAGTCACAGCGGGCCCCAGATGCGCACGAGCAGGAGGGTGGCTGGTACAGAAATAGCAGCCCGGCCGCCGTCACCCCGGGGACGTGGAGGAGAGGGGCCCAGTCTGGTTTGCTGGGATCCCATCACACAAAAAGGATTTCAAAGGAAGACAAAAGTCAGTGTGGTTTCTCTCAACTTCAAATTTTCACTCTTTCTTCACATTCAGAGAAGTGGCCACGGAGCACCAGGCTGGGGAGGCGGGTGGGATGGAAGAGTCTCCAGTCACCTCGCATGTGCTGCCCGCCTCTCCGGGCTCAGATGCCACCGGAAAACAGGGATGGGCCAGATCAAAGCTCCTGAACGCAGCCCAAGGGACAGCATGGCGCTTGGCTGGCATTTTAAAAACAGACTCTATTAGCTGCCAAGTTATAAGCACCGGGGATTTCAGAAAAATCTGGACACCTGCCATTAACCCACTTCTGGGTATTTACCCAAAGAACACTAATTTGCAGAGATGCATGCACGCCCACATTCCTGGCAGTATTATTGACAATAGCCAAGGGACGGAAACCACCTACGTGCCTACGGACAGAGGAGAGGACACAGAAGAGGTGGGCTCCACAGGGGAGTACTGCTCAGCCCTGAAAAAGAAGTCCTGGCATTTGTGACAACATGGGTGGAGCCACAGGGGAGGATGCTCAGTGAGATACAACAGAAGGAGAAAGACAAACACCAGATGATCTCATTTATGTGTGGAACAGAAAGAAAAAAGCAAAGGGACAGACAAAATAGAATCCAACCCTTGGACACTGAAACAGAACTGAGGTCACCAGAGAGGGGTGGGCAAAGGGTCGTGGGGCCCAGTGGACAGTGGAGGAGACTACTGGAAATCAGAGGGTGCGCTGGGTGTGTTATATATCTGACAAGAGTCTGCACATCTAACTTCTATTATTTTGTAAATCGAAGTTATCTCAATAAAAAAACAAAGAAAAATCTGGATTTCTGCTTTCCCTTGGAAAATAAAGCAGAAGACTTGACAACACCAAGCCTGCCCCTGGGAGACAGCATGGCTGGCCCCCACCGCACCCGAGCACCCCATCACAGACCGCTGACCTACCCGTCTATGTGCCTTAATGGTCCCTGTAGGTGTCTGAATGTGTCTGAAACTCAAGGTCCCTTCCAGCCCTGGAGAAGCGTGTATGGGTTATTCGATATGGACACCACCTGTCTACACATGAGTAGTCAATTCACAGAAGAAACTGATGGGCAGGCAGAGAGCAAGCACAGCACGGGGCTGTGTCCCTGATGATGGTACACTGCGGCCACTTACACGCTGCTTTCCACACGCGCGAGGACGGGAGGCTCTGACGCGTGGCCGCTGGAAGACAGGCTCCGACTGCTGCAGCCCTCGCGGGGCGTGAGACCCTGCAACTAATGCCTGGCCAATATGCAGGGGCTGCTCTGATGTCTGGGGGCTTTCACAGGCAGGGAGGTAACTCTCTGGCCCTTCCCTCCCCGCATGCAGACAATGGGGCTGCTGCTCCAGCAGCCACCTTGGGCCGAGGTGACCTTGAGTCTACTCTCCAGCAGCAGGAAAGAGCACTGCAGGGCAGACAGAAGCCTGGGTCCCCATGATTCCAGGGAGCCACCTATCAGATGGAGACTGCTGACCTGAGGGCGTCCTTTGTGAGAGACGCAACCCCCGCAAACCTAGCCATTATTTCTAGACCCTTAGTTTGCAATTTTGGGTGAGGCAGAAGGAAACACTACCCGCCCGGATCTCCATGGGTGTCACAGTCACTGGGTTATTGTCAGAGGTCAGGCAATTTTTCTGAAGCTCATATTTCAATACTCAATATTTTTTCAACCAGGAAAACACTTTGAAAACAGCAACTCACAAAATCTAAGAAACTAAGAAGCTCAGTGCAAGCTAGTGGCTGACGGTTTCAGCAGGTCCACACACATATCAAGGACCCGGGTTCGAGACCTGGGACCAGGGGGGACCAAGATGAACAACTCAATACAATCGATAAAGCACATCTTCCTTCTCTCTCTTCCTGCCTGCTCACCTTCATTCCTGCCTGCGCCTTTCCTTTAAAAAAGAAATGAAGAAACTCTGGACAAGAAAAGCACAACACAACATTTATGCCCATGATTCAGCAAGGATGGATCCGAGTTTTCTGTGTGCCCCACTTCCCAGCTCTGCACGGCAAGCCTGACACTCACGGGGTTTTTCTGTCATGGAATTATTTAAAAAAAACCCCGCAGACTTTACATAAGGACTCTTGAGTGATGCGATAGGCAATGTCCTCCTACAGCATTTTTTTAATCGCAAATGCAGTAGAGAAGTAGTCTCTCCAACCCCCCAAATGCCAAGGGTTTAAACTGGGTTCCATGCAGTGAGGGCAATCCCAGCAGCGCAGCGGTTACTATGTGCAGACTTGCAGCCGTGACCCGAGGCCGGGACCCCAGGTCCCAGGGGGGTGGGTGGGGCGACAGCTCTATGCCTGGCCCTGGTGGCTGTGGCCCCTGCTGTGTGCCTGGCACCCCGCTGGAGGACAGCATTTCAGGGGGAGGCTCACTTTGACGGCAGTGGCGAGGGACGTTTATGTCAAGGCTCCATGGGCTTAGAAACGTGGGGACGAGAAAATCGAGTCCCGGAAACACGAGCTGGGGAAGGGCCGGGGTGCAGCAGACCCAGGAGGCTGCCTCAGTGGAGAACAGGGTTTAGGGAGAGTTGTGTGAGTGGGGAGCATGCGCACGCCAGGAAGTCACCAGTGACCTGGGAACAGACCCTGGACATTTCATCACAACGGTGTCCTGCGCGCTTTCTTTTTCTGGTGTTTTTTTCTTTCTAAGTGCAACCTGCCACTTAATATGAATATTCTGAACTTGTGCCAGGCAGACCCAAGGCAGCTTTCACTGTGTATCCTTTTAGGTGTCCCCTCACCCAGTTAAAACAAACATCAGGCCGTCTTGATGGGGAAAGTCGCGGACATCGGCTGGGGGCTGGCAAGGCGAGGCGGGAGGTGGAAGGAAGCCCCCCAGGCTGGGCTTCCTCGGCAGCCAGCCTCGGCGCCCCTGCTCCCACCACACTTGTTTTTTTAATCAATGAGAAAAAAAGCAGTGAAATATCAACTAACACAATCTGAGAGCTGAAGACACTGTGGACGAGGGTGCATCCGTGTCACTGGACACCGCTATGTATGCGCTTCGACACGGGAGAGAGTCCCACCGTCTCTAACAGACGCTCACGCGCGCGCTGAAGCCCCCGGGACGGCGCTCAGACGCGGAGGCCACGCCTGGCATCTCCCGCCCTCCCCGGGCTGAGGGCAGCCCTGGAGGTGGAGGCACAGAGGCAGGAGGGACAGGGCTGCTGTGCTGGGAGCAGCTCCCGCTGTGGTTTCTGAGCCCTTCCCTGCCTGGCTGGTGACCTCGCAAAGGCCCTTCCCCTTTCTGGGCCCTGGGCCGCATCTGCAAGCAGAGGAGGGGAGATTAGAAGCAGAGGGTGCCGGAGGGCTCCTTTCAGCGAGTTTCTGGGAGTCTCCGGTCAGAGTTGCAGCCCTTGGTTAAACAGCTCAGGGAACGCTGGGGCTGCTTTCAGAAGCCGGGAGTCCTCCAGCCTACCTGCGGGGCTGGGGGGGCGGTGGGGGGCAGTTAAATGGTAAAATTCACAGGAACTACAATCCTCAGGAACTCTGCTCTTCAAATAAACGAAACCACTTTCGGCTTGCTTCCGCTCTGCCACTGAGGCCAGTAATGCAATAACTCCACCAGGGTCGTTCCCCCTACAAGGTGAGTAACATTCCAGCCTCGGGATAACGTCCACCGGCAACACGAAACCTCCAGGAAGAAAGCGGAACAAACTGAGCAGCGATGTCAACACAGGAACAATTTACCTTGGGTGAAGTGTCCCCTAAAATCCCTGTCCGCCTGGACCTGCGAAGGGGCCTCATGTGGAAAGAGACATGTTTATATGGTCAAGTTGGGGGGTCGCACAGGTTAGTGGCCCTCACTGGTGACCGGCGTCCAGTAAAAGACAGAGGCACCCAGGGAAGAGGGAAGCAGGGCCAGGAGCGGGGCATCTCCAAGCCGGCAGCAGGGCCCCCAAGGAGGAAGGACCTTGCGTGCAGACGTCCGATCTCTGGGACACATGACTCAGACCACATCGCTCTCCTCTGTGGCGGTTCCACACTCTTGTCCCTCCCACCGCTGCCCAGACAAGCTCCAGCCAATTCAGACCACAGTCAGCTGCCGTGAACACTCCCAGGCAGTAGCGTCAATTAGACGCAGATTGTATTCTGTGTGCAATCAGGTAAGTGTGGCCTGTTTGCCTGGGATTCAGCCATCCTTTACCTCCTCTTATCAGTGAAGTTAGGGAGCTCAGAGAAAGGGGGTAGGGGTCTCTACCTTCAATCCAAAGAGACCCGACAAACAGGTCTTTATTTATCAATATGTATCAGTATTTAGGTGGGTCCTACGGGAAATATTTCTTAAGGAAAACCCAACCCAATCTCAGCCTAAGCCCAATCAAACCAAACAACCACACACCCCATTCCACCCAACCCCTAAAGAATCTGTTTCTTACAGTTCCAACCTGTGTGAAGACATGGGTTTTGTTTAGGCTCAGGCCCTGGAGTGAAACAGCCAGGGTCAAATCCTGGCCTCGCCAGCTCCGCGTTTGTCCTTGGGCAAGTGTCTCTGCCCCTGGGGACCTCATCTGCACACTGAAGTGCTGCTACCTGGCGCAGTTGAAGAGATCCCTGCAGAGTCGGCGCCCGCGGCAGCCCGTCCTCTCGACACACCTCCGTGAGCTCCGAACCAGACAGAAGCTCCCACAAAGCGTCTCTGCTACTGATGCAGACCTCCACTGGCAGCAAAGCCACCAGCCGCCTGCCTGCTTGGGCCCCTGCCAACACGCTTAAAATTAATCCCAGGACACAGTCTTCCTGACTCTTCTAAAGCGGAACCGTGTTAGACTTAATAAGTGACTGAGCAACGAGAGGCTGGCGTCAGGTTTCCGTGTTAGAGCGGGTCTGGCAGAGCCGTGGGCCCCTCCCTGACACACACACCCTCTCTCCTGCCCACACCTCCTTCTCCAGGTAGGTCCCCTCCTGCTTGGCTGGCCAAGCGAACCTCTTCCTGGCCCCAGAAGGGCCTGCAGAGGAAGCCCCTGAGGGCTCCGATCCTCAAACGTGCCCTGAGAGGGTGGCAAGACCACAGGCCACAGCACCCTGCCCACAGCACACAGCCGATGCCCCGCCTCTCGGCGTCCCAGACAGCCGCCTTTTGACTGACAAGGTAGATAAACGTCATGGACCCTAAACACAGGCAGGCTGACACCGCGGGAAGAAAGCCGACAGGGAAAGGTCAGGCCCTTCCTTTGTCTGACATGTCACTCAAGAAGTCAGCACTGTCACCAGGAGAAATGCTGCTCTGCAGGAGGGGGAGACAGGCCCAGAGTGGAGCACTGGAAAAGCACGGGGCCACCACCAGGGGGCCACTGAGGCCTGGAGCTGGGACAGTGGAGAGACACAGCCAGAAGGCTCTAGGACAAGCCTGTCTACCAAAACAGGCGCCCCCATGACATGGGCCCGGGGCGATCTCAGCACTGAGTCACCAGCCAGCAACTCGGCTGGAGCCGCGGCCTCTCAGCAGCCCAGCTGCTCGGCCGGCCGTGCGTCCTTCTCCCGGTAGGGCTGCTGTGAGCATGCAGGGCAGGAAACCCCCGCCTCACCACCACCGCCACCCCAAGCCGAAATGAGGGCGGGGAGAGCCTTGGCAATGGCAGGGCCGGCCCTGTTTACATGAGGTGCCAAGAGGTATGTGAGCACTCTCATTCCTGGACCCTTTCCTTTAGCCATGAACCAGGCAGCAGCCTGGGGGTGGAACCGGGTTAAGCTGCTGGGATGTGAAGGGCAGGAGGGGACAGAAAATCCCGGCGGAACCCAGTCCAGCCTCGTATGGACCAGGGAGGGCACTGCCGCACATCCTGCACAGTGAAGGCACCCACACCAACATCTCGGCTGTGGCCCAGATCAAGACCCTGGCACTGCCTTTTCGTGCCAGCTCACTCCTGTGCTGCCTGATTTACCCATATCCTCCACATTCTAGAAGTGGGCCCCCAAGTTCCTAGTAAGAGGAGCGTCTCTGTGGAAAAAACGCGACCCTCACATTTAAATGTCAGGGACGGCTACTAACCCACCAGCTTTCACAAAAGAAAGTCACGAAGCTAAAAATAGCTGCTGGCTGAGTCACCAGGCGTACACACTTCACCGAGCCCTTCCCCGCCTCCCTGAGCAGGAGGACGCGGCCCGGAGAGGACCCCGGCTCTTTTCTGCAGGACCAGCGGGTGAAGGACTTGCTAAGATCCCAGCAAAATGGCTCCTCCATCACGAGGGGCCATTTGATCACACCTGAGAACCACCAGCCGTCAGAAGCCAGGTGTTTCCTCTACAGAGCTTCTAGAATTTTCTAAGAGGATGAGCACTTCAATCTAGAGATTTGAGGGCTCTACACACTGGATTAGAAAACCTCAAGACTGTAATTAAATTCCGTACTCTATCAAAGCAGAAGCATAGTTCACAAGGACCCAACAATCCACCTGCCCAGTTCGACTGGCCTAGGAGACTTCCCAGGTGAGAGAAACCGTCTGGAGGAGGAGACAGGTAGGGTGTGGGGTGGGAGGCCGGCTGCTGGCCGGGACATATGGGACGCAAGCACCACTCAGCCCACAGAACTCGGACAGACCTGACACGAGTGGGGATGAGAACATCAAAGTCATCGAACTCCCTGCTCCCAAGCACCTGGCTCCCCAGGGCCCCAGGGCCAGGCCTCCCTGGCTTGGCTGCTCCAGACGCAGAGCCGGTAGGAGCATTCCCACTGCCCATTGCCGCAGAGTCAAGAGGCTAAGGTGTGAGGAGACCCAGCCTCCCCATGGGCTCTGCCCAGCACGCTGGGCAGGGCTGAGCGTCAGCTCCCAGCTCGGAGGCTCTCCGCTGTCCGCTGTCTGTGGTGGGAGCAACTGCTGCCTTCAGGGCTTGCCTCCCAGACCTGCGAACACAGGCCTCTAAAGCAGCAAGGTTCTGGGTTCCTTGCTCTTCTAGGCCCAGGAGAAGGTTCTGGACCAGGGTATACGGCATACACTGCACTTGAAGGCACGCTGTTCTCTAGTCTGTCTTCTAACTACTCGGGTGCCGTGAGGGAAGCAGGGTCTCCTGCCAGGTGAGAGGCCCGGGGATTCCCTGTGACGAGCACAGGTAAGTCTGGAGGACTGGGGTGCACTCAGGAGAATGTGCAGGAGAGGGTATGGCGACATTGTCACCCAGCAGCGCTCCACACTGGGCCTCCAGGCCTCTGCCTTCAGCCCCGACTCTGGTTGCTAAACAGAGCTGCACCCCCAACTTCTCAGTCACGCACCAAGTGGAAGGACCAGAGGCGCTGGATTCTGATGTTGGGAGAAAGAGGGGACCATAGTAGTGCCTCCAAGCGGCTCGCGGTGCTTTGGGAGTTAGTCTCCAGCCCACGCGGGCCGCACCGCGCAGCTCTGGGCGGCCCGGCCCTCTCTGCGGACTCAAGTTCACGCGAAGAGCCCAGGTGGTTTAAGTGGATGGCGCCGACCTAGAGTCGGCAGATGGGGTGTGAGTTCAGCTTCTGCTAAGTGCTCTTGGGTGATTCGTCTGTTAGGGGTGTCTGCTTCCCGCCCCAAAACAGAGAAAGAAGGTGGGGGTAGACAATATTACAGGTTATTCTGGGGGAAAAGTTGAATGAATTGACGTAGGTTAAAAAAAAAAAGCTTTATACTAATAAAATACCCACAAGTACACTCGAGATAAGATTGGCAAAATGCTTTGAGCTTTTCAGAGGAGAGTTACCTTGTTAAACACTTAAAGATTAGAAAAAGCCAGAAGTTTCTGCAAGTTTGAAAGCAAGAAGCTAGGGAGCCTGAACACAGAAAAGCACGGGAGGCGCGCCGGGTGGAAGACAGTCAGTGCGCCGTCTCCAGCCGTGAGCTCAGTCCACACACTTCCCAAGGGCCCGGGTTTGCATCCTGGGACCGAGAGGGGCAACCGAGATGAGCCACTAAATAAACCAAAGTGCTTCTTCCTCCTCTCTTTCTGCCTGTCTGCTTGCCTTCATTCCTGCTGCACCTTTTCTTAAAAAAGAAAAAGAAAATCATGGGAGTTGGCCCCCACACAGCCCTGAGTTTGGCATTCTCCTCTCCTTCTACTGAGGACTCTGGAAGATCTAGAAAAAGACAAATGCAGAAGCCAAAGGAGGAAAGGGCAGGCCTCGGGGCGGTCCGTTTGAGGGTCAGGGAAACGACCGCTTTTCCAGCGGACACAGAAGCACCCGCGTATCCTCTGGCGTTCCCGTGCCCCCGGCTGTCCGCTGGACACAAACCTCCCACTGGCCCGCCCACCAATGCAGGTGGCTTCTTTGAAGGCCAAGGGCGAGTCCCAGCTGCCACCTGTTGCTCCAGCAGCTGCCCCCTCGGATTTGGTGGCAGCGTCATCTCGGCCGGCACCCGCTCCCGGTGCCCCACGCCCGAGGTCTGTCTCTGCCCGGTGCCCAGCGACCTGGCAGGCCCACGCGGAGCAGACTCAGGCCCGCTCATGCACAGGCGCCCTTCTGGCCTGTGCTCCGTCGTCGTTCGCTGGGCGCCTCCGAGGGAGGCGCATGTCACCAGAAATGAGGTGGTGCAGCTCCACGACTGGGAAAGCTACTCAAACCACCAACGGCGGGCGCGCCCTCGCGGAGACAGCAGTGGTTTGTAAACCAAGAGGGCAGAAGTCACCGGGAAAGTGTGTCAGCTTCACCGGGGCAGGGGTGTTTGACAAAACCCGGCCCCTTCACTGGGAGCTCGGCGGGGGCCATTCCGGAAGTGTACTCCGTGGCACCCAGAAATAATTCGAAAACAAGGCAAATCCGTGCGCAGTTAAGTCCAGAATCCCGAAGCACCGACTGCCAATGGCAGAGGAATTAAGTGAAGTGGGCAGGAAGGAGGAGGTGGGCCCCAGGAGTTGTGGGGCCCAATGGGAAGAACAGAGTAAGCGGGAGAAGGGCAGGCCCACAGGCTGAGCCGAGGTGGGGAAGGCTGGGCTGGGCTGGGCGACAGGAGGCGGGCAGACAGGGTAGGCGGGTGGCTCTGGGAGCAGCAGGCGAGAGTCAAGGCAGAATGAAGGCTCAGGGAACGATGGATGGCAAACCCCGGGTGTCGCGGGAAGATGGCGTCCCACCCAGGCCTCGGTCCAGGGCAGCCCCCGGTCGTCTGCACTGACTCCTGTGACCCGGTGCACTGCACGTCAGATCAGCACCGCCGTTCACCGTCCGAGCATCACTGCAAGTGGTCCCTAGTGTCCACAGAGCTTTGTACGGCCTGCGACAGGAACCGTCGGGGGTCCTGCCCCTCCAGGCCCTAAAAGTCATACTGTTTCCCAGTTGACAGTTTATAACACCCTTTCATAACTGGATGTCCAAGTCTCGTCGCCACATGAAAGACGTGACTCATCTCCCTCTCGCCTCCGTGGGGATCTGGCCTCCATCCGTCTAACAGCCGGCGTGTGTGAAGTCTCCACGTCGGGTTACCACCGTGAGCACGCAGTGGGCGCTCTGCGAAGAGCACGCAGTGGGTGCTCTGCGAGTACTGATGGCCGAGGTGTGTGGGGCGGCCCAAGCATCACCATTCTGACCCCGCGCATGGAATTTTCTTAGGAGGAGAGTGTTCCATCAGGCTGACAGGTTCCAGCCTTTTGCCTCACGGCTTTGGCTGGAAAGAAAATGCTCAGTATGACCTGGGCTGTCAGCCGGTTCTGGACATTAAAGAACCGCTCCGAGTTCAGGCAACGATGAGCCATTGAAAGAAAACTTTTCCAACTTCCGTCACGGCAGGAGCTGCTGTGCAAGGCTGTGTTTCTCCTGCCTTCTCCCCACTTGTCTACAGCACAGCTTAGCAGTATCAGTCTGCTTCAGACACTGCTCCGACAAAGAATTCAGAGCAAACGCAGGCTCTTCTGGGGCGAGAAGGAGGGAGAGGACCCCAAAGAGAAGGTGGACAGAAATCTACCTACTGACACGAAGACGAACCCTGAAACACCATTAGCAGAGCGTGCTTTCTGCTACTCGTCCCCAGATGGCCAAGGAACGAAGTCGCCTGTGGTGTTTTCCAAAGAGCACGACGCGCTCCTCTGATCCGGAGCCACAAACACAAGTGACCCTGGCTGAGCCAGCCGGAACGCTGGTGCAGTTACTGAATGGGGACCCTTCCTAATGTCTCAGGAACATGGAAAAAGCCTCCCTCAAATATCTGTGGCATCTGAGACAGGTTTGTGGAAATGGGTCAGAACAAACAGTTGGTGTGACAGGAATATTTCTGCTCCACTGCGATGCTTTCGGAGAGCGAGGCCGTTCACAGCAGCGCAGATGAATTTACAGGCGGAGGAGCACACCAGTGTGGCCTGCTCGCCACTCTGCCGCCTACAACTGTGACATTGCGCAAGTTTCTTAACTTCTTTGCATCTGTTTCCTTACCTATAAACACAGATCACAGGAGTGTCCTGCGGTTGAATATAAACTCAAGGCACACCTGGAGGGTCAGGTGCTAGGCTGGCAGCTGGGCGTGGAGCGCATAAAGCCCAAGGACCGTGCTCGAAACTTGGGGACGGGGAGGGGCAGCCAACATAAAGCAAATTAAATAAAAGAGCTTCCCTTTCCTTCCTTCCTCCCCTCCGTCCTTCCTTCCTCTTCTCTCTCTCTTTAAAACAAACAAAAAACGAAAACCATGGACACAATGCTCACTGGACGGTGGTGGTGTCGCCAGAGAAGGCCCAGGGCGGTCCACTTAACCCGACAAGGCCAAAAGATTCCGGGTCAAGGCCAAACGCCCATCTTCCAGGACGGCTCCTCCACTTCCTGGCCGGCCTGTGAGCCACGGCACCGCCAGGCTCTTCAGGGACGGGCGCGTGGGTCTCACCCATGCACATCCTCATCCCCATTCCAGACCAGTCGCTTCTCCATCGGCCACCAGAGACGAGACTAAGCCTGGGAAGCACAGGTCACAGCTGACAGGTCAAGCCCCGCATCCCATGGCCCAGAGGGCTCTCCAGTCAGCACCAACTAACAAGTCTTCACAACGAAGCGCAGAACAGACAGTTAATAAAAGCTCCCGTGTGTGTAGCTCTGCAGGGTGTCACATGCTTGTGACTTAAATACAGTCCCTCAGTGGCTCCTCAAACAGATCACAAAGGCACTGGTGTCGAAACCAGGAGCAGTGACATAATGTACCGTGTGCAAAGCAAGTCCGCAGAGATGAACTCATGACAGACAACAGGTCTGCACATTACTAAACGCAAGCGAGGAAACGGAGGCCCGGGATGGCTCTCGGAATGGTACAGAGGCACCCTCCCTCTTCACGGGGCTGGAGGCACCCCAACCGCGTGACCGCCATTGACGGACACTGTGTAAAGCCTCTGCCTCCAGCCGAGCCTTAACAAAGCTGCCATCCTTCTTATAAGCTCTTGGGTGGTGAGGTCAAGGTTTGGCTTGCAAGGTCACCACGCCGTCCAGCTTTCTACGCAGAGTCGACAAATAGACCGATGGGTGATCTCAGCGACAGGCCAAGGGGACGTATCCATGGCTCGAACAGGTTTGACATTTCCATCATCTAATTATTCAGAAGGGTGCTGTTTTCAATGCCACAGACAAGAGTGAGCGAGCATTTCATTCGATGATCAGGACAGAGGAGAGCCTTGCAACCAGGTTATTCGGAATCTGAGACGCTCAAGTCTACGTCGTGAGCAGAGTTCAGGCCAGGCAGGGATGGGGAGAGGCTGGAGGCTCTCGGGCGCTCCTGGGCAGCAGTGACTTCTGGGCCATGCCTGAGCCGGGTGTCTCGGCCCCGGGGAAGAGGCTGAGCCCAGCAGAGAGGGCGCCAGCAACATTTGCTGATGGAAGAAAAGCCTCCAGCGACATCACATAATGCTAGAACCAGTGTGTTGCCTCCATTTTTAGGGAGCTGAGAGGTCATGGCTGGGTACGTGGGGAAGTTAAAGGGCGCCGAACAACGCGTGGGAAGCTGCTAAAACACATCCGTTCGTATCCAGTGGGCAAAGCAAGAAGTGGATCAGCGCTCACAGGTTACCCCACTTGTCAGAAAAAGAAGGGAAAGGGGAGAGACGCCGGGAAGCTCATAAAATGTCTCCGAATACACAGGCAGGTGCTGGCAATGTTCACTGCTTCTGGGAAGAAGGTTTCTTTTCAAGCTGTACCTTTTGAATATGATCCTATGTTTGTGGATTTCCTGTTCAAAAGTAAACAAATAGTTCTACAGGACAAATCAAACCAGTTTCTTCCACAAATTGCAAAGAGAAAGAGACAGACGTGGGTCGGTGGGTGGACAGTCTAAAAGAGACATAAGGCGTGCTCTCGTGAAGCAGGGGTTAGGTCAGTCGCCTCCAAGGGAGTGCAGGCCACACACCCCTGGGTTTGAGTCCCTGGTTCGTGAGGGAAACAGCCTGTGTGAACAACTAAGTAAAAAGAAATGTTTCTTCCTCCTCTCTCTCCCTGCCTTCCTGCCTACTCACCTTCATTCCTGCTGCACCTTTCCTTTAAAAAAAAAAAAAGAAGCCATAAATGACAGAGCAACCGATTCCCATGGACGAACCTTATTTGAATCCAGATTCCAGAAACTACTTCTGACACTTGTAAACAACTGTAAATCTGAACGACTAGATGGTGGGTGACTTACAGAATTACTAACTCTGAAAGCATGATCCATCGTGGGGCTGCAGCGAGGTTCAATAAAGGGGTCCCTTTCTTAAAGAGACAGTGCGCACGTATTTACAGAGGTGACTCTGGGACCTTGGGGTCTAGTCTAAAATCGCTGTGGGGCGGGGGAGTGGGTGGGTCATGAGGTGGTGGCTGTTGACCCGAGTGATGGTGCGTGAATTCCTTTCTCTTCTTCTGTGTAGAGTTCAAGTCCCCAAATACAAGCTCATCCGGGAGCGAATGACGCTTCAGCAGCAGGATAGTCTCAGCGCTCAAGGGGGCCACACTCCCCCGTGTCCTGCAAGAGTCCAGCCTTCGCTGTCCCTGGTGATGAGTCACTTGAGACAAAAAAAAAATCTGGCTTCCGGACAATAAACTGCTTCGGCTATGGTCCTTCTGCAAGCGTGTGGGTCGCCCAGACAGCCCAGAAAATTCTCGCTGGCTCCAAAACACAGAGAACTGGTGAAATTGCTCTGGGAGTCTCCCTCCATGACTGGAACCCTCTGCTGGCTGCACACCCAGGCAGAGCGGCGCCGATGAGACTAACTCATTGCAACTCATGGCCCCAAAACACGTGTACGCGGAAGGACACCCGTGACAGTGCCGGGACCTCTGTCTGCTCTCAGGGCTCAGATCCCTGCACTGGGTCTTCCCAGCTCGGTCTAGGGGAACAAAAACGTCCTGCCGGTTCTCGGAGGACTGTTTATTCGATTGGAAAGGTGCAGCGGGAAGGAAAGCTGAGACAGGGAGGAAGAGAGAGGAGGAGGAAGCCTGCACTTACTCAGTTCATCTTAGGTGGTCCCCAGGTCGTGAACTGGGGACCTCGGGACATATGTGGACTGTGCCCGGTGGACTATACTGCTAGGCCACCAGGTGCATCCGATTCTTATGTTTAAGTGGATTTTCTTTTATTCGATGATTATTGGAAGATTTTTTTTAAATGTGCAAACGTCAAGCTTTGTTTAGAACCTGGACAATCAGGGAGCCCAAGCAAAGGCCCCGACACACGCACAAGCCCTCACGCCGACGGCAGCCTCCAGATCAGTCACAGGAAGGCAATGTTGCCCACGGCACTGTTCAGACCTGAAATGACCGTGACGACGTCAGTGTGTCGCCGCTGCTCCCGGGCAGGTCCCGAGAGGACTGGGCAGCGCCCTGGGCTCTGCTGGAGTCCCTGCCACCGCTCAGCCGCGGCCTCTGGGGCTTCCCTCGCTGCCCTCTCTCCTGCTCCAGGCTGAGTCCACGTCTGTGCCCTCTGGGGCAGGTTACCTGCTGGGACTCACCAGGAATGCACACGGCGGTGCGGGCATTGACGCTGATGGCATCGGGTCATCTCGAGTATCCAGCAAGGCTTTAAAAGCATTTCCGGCCCTCATCCACGCGAAACCGAAGAGGCTGAGCATTCGTAACCAGAAGTCCAGGGGCGGCAGGAGCGCAGCCCTGGCCCCAGGCAGGGCGCTCCGGAAGCCAGGCGGGACACCGTGTGCTGCTGGGAAAGCGGAACGCGGGGCTCTGCTGAGAGGTCGCCCTGTTCCCAGAAATGACACCCAAGCCCGAAGTGAGTGAGTGCCAGCACGCGCTTCAGACGGCCGGTGGGGCGACCCCGCTGAGGGGCCCACTCCGTTCCCAAGAGTTGCTGAGTCCCCTTCCGCCTCCCCACTGCTCAGTCCTTGCGAAAACCCACACGGACACACACACCAGACTCCACGGACTCAAAAACAACATCCGAAACCAGCTCTAGAAGATGCTACAGCTGCAGCGGCCCTAGCGGCCAGGGCGCTAAGCCGGCGGCGGGGGCGCAGGCCCCGAAAAGGCCAGGGACGCGGGTTCCTGGCGGGGCGGCGGGAGAACAGCTCTGAACAGGCGCACAGCTCAAGTGCTTCTCCTTCTGCGCGTCCTTCCTCTTCAGAAACAGAGATACTACCGCTGCTTATCAACACTGTGTCGTCGGCGCCGACGACGGGAAAACCGGGTCCCAGACCCCACTGGCGGCGCCGGGTCGCTGGCTGGACAGGCGTGTGGCCGGCTGCCCCGCGGGAGCAGCCGGCCGTGGAAGGAAGCTGACCAAACAGAGGCCTGTGAGCGGAATCTGCTCCGGGTCCTCAAACGCCGCGCTTCCCTTTCCGTGAAGGTGATGTCTTCATCAACCGCAGCATCTTCCACTGAGGGGCCGGCTCTTTACTGGGGGAAAGTCACTTCCCTCATTTTTGGTGTTGCTAGAGCTTTTCTTAAATGATGGGCAATGACCGGGCGTTTTTATTTCCTTATTTGAACAACTTAATGCCATCGCCCGATGCCGGTTTCCTGGTGCCTCTTGATGCCCGCGTTGACATGACCACACGGGCCCAGGGAGAGCTCCAGAGGACGGGCACCCGGGTGACTGCGGAGCTCCCACCTGTCACCCCAGAGAGACTGCAGCGGTGTCATGTCAGGCCACCTCCAGATTATGTGACTCGGGACCCACGGTGCAGCTGCCTGGCGCTGCGCAGAGAAGAGCGCCGCCTCTGCTCTCGACTGGCTGACTAATATCTTGAGGATTTGATGTCATTTCAAGGGGGCACGGAATTAGACTGGGGGGTAAATCAAAGCGAGATAAAGATCAAGGCACATTCAGAGGGACAAAAACACCAAAAGCGCCACTCGGGTGTGATCGGCAGTCCCAGAAGACCAGGTCTCCGGTCCCACAGGACAGACGTGCGGCCCGCACACTCCCGCGCTTCAGGGCGGACCCTGACACCCTCAGCGTTGGCGCGGCGAAGGCTTTGTGAGCCTAGGAAATGGGCTGGTGCGGGAGACAGTCCCAAAGAGAGCAGGGTCCATGATGTTCCCCCACGTGGTCTGGGGGCTGGTGTGCCCTGCGGTGAAAGGGAAAAAGGGGTGAAGCCCTCAAAAAAGGCCCCTCACAGAAACGCCTGGTGACTCAGGCCCCTTCTGATGCTGACGGGCAGGATCAGACGGGACAGAGAGGCCGGACCCGGGCACCAAGAAGGCCGGAAGCCTGCTCTGGAGACTGAGGACACTCAGCATCTTCCCTGGTAAGCTCTGCACATCTCCAGGGAAGACAAGGTCAGAGCCCACGGCCCCGGGTGGCTCCCCACCCCCACTGCTCCCTCCCACTCTCTGGGGGCGTGGGGGCTTCAAGAGAGGCCCTCCACTCGCTTGGTCTCTGCTCAGCTGAGAGCTGCAGGACGGAGAGAGGAACAGCGCTTGCCCACAGCTGCCGGACTAGTGTGTAAAGGGAGGAGACACTCCTAAGGACTGCTGATCGATGTCTAAGTGCTGCGTCGGGCAGGGGGCATGATGTGGCGGGTGGAGGCGTCAGCAGCCCTCGTGTCTCCAGAACAAAGCCAGGTAGCCGGGTCAGAGTGGAGGGACGTCTTTACTGTCTGTCCTTCTGAGCTTTTCAAATATGGTCTTTCATCACACAGCTGCACCACCCATTTAAAAAAAACAAGTTGAGCTAAAAAGAACAACATTCAAAAGTCTTAAAAGAAAGGCAAATTAGTCTTATGAACACAACAGGTCACTATTCTGGGCAGCTGTGTTCCTGGCACACACCAGAAGCCCAGTTTGGTGGCCTTCGGGACCCTCCGCATTAACACAACAGACGGATATCAGAAACCTGGCACTCCCTGAGGATGCAGGCTCCCCTTCTCTGGAGGTCTCCAGCTGCCTGCGACTCACTGCTGCCGAACACCAGAGAAGCGCTCCTTGGGGAAAAGCCCTGCTGGGTCCCGAGGTCTGCTCGCCGTCCACACCAGCCACTTAACAAACTGAAAATGTGCAGCCCCTGAAACATGATGCCCTGAAACCAGGACAACGAAAATAAACGTGCTGATGGAAAATGACCCTTCAGGGAGACAGTGTCGGTGCCTACGTGGTACTGATTAGAAGCAGCATATGGGGTCAAAAACGGCCTTACCGTGCAGTGGCCAGAAACACTGGAACAGGGAAAGTTGCTAAAGCCAGAGACAGACCCCAAAAGAGGCAGCCTGAACTTTGTGGAGGTCACTCAACCCAAGCTGACACCGGGAGCTTGAGAGTGCCCCTACCCCGGTCACCTGCACGCTCACACTGACTGATAATTGCTCCGAACGAGCAAAACGAGACCCTTTCAGGCAGTGGGCAGAGCGGAAATCCTGCCGCTTGGAGTCTGGAGTCTCTGTCTTGCTAGAGCTTTTCAAAGAGCCAGGTTTCAGGCAAGGACAAAACCTAAACCAAACGGAAGTAGACTCCACCCCTGTCTTCCACAGGACCAAAGAACTGGTTTCATGCTCTGGGCGGAAGCTCTGGGCAGTGGCGGCGGCAGTGGCGGGGTGGGGGTGGGGTCACTGCACGGTGCGCATCCTCCCAGAGCTGACCAGGAGGAGAGCGTGACCGGACAAAGAAAACAACAGCAAATGAGAGTCCCCTTCACAAAGACCTGCTGAGAAGAGACAGCAAGATAGAAAGGGGCCCATTTGATGCTCAAGTGAAGAAACTAAAGCAACTGTTGTAAAATGGCTGAGAGTTTGAGAATGTCCCACACACATACACACACTCACTCACACACTTACACTCTCACACTCATTGACTCACACACTTACACACTCACACACACACCCCAGAACTCAGCCTCAACTCTTAGGCATCAATCAGTGAACTGTGATCATGTTCTTGACTCGTCCAGAAAACACATAAAAACAGAAAGGAAAAGCAAAGGTGACTGAGTTCCTACAGGAAGCAAAGGTGACAGGCATCTTCTAACTAGGAGGGAAGAGAAGGTGAACTGAGCTATTCTGAAACACCATGAAGGTGATAGAAAGAAAGAAAAGTGAAGAGAAGACAAGAGGAGAGAAGAGAAAAGAAAAGGAACTTCCCCAACTAAAACCAGGGGAAAAGATTGTTCCCTGGCACTTGCCATCTGGTGTATTTCAAGCTCGAGAAAAGCACAGGAAAAATGCAGAAAAACCCAGGGATCAGGCTAGAGGCTCAGCAAGAGGCAGTCCCCACACTTGTGTCTGCAGGGCCAGGCCAGGCCTCTGCGGCTCCCCCTGCTCAGATGGCTAAGTAACTTGCTTAAATGCATCTGACACATGGTCCCTGAACTTCCAAAAAGCACTTAATACAGCAGCTCATGAAATCTTCATCTGAAAATGTTCACCCACTTAGACTCAAGCTGCATCAATCTGACAACTGGGAAGGAGGGTTGAACAGAAGGAACACACGTTTGGAAGGAGGATGCCGTGGAGACTGGTATTATCGGACACTTAGCTGACCACTTTGAAGGACACCTCTCACCCTTTTTTTAAAAGAGAATAAGAGAGATCTTTAATCTACAAAACAGTGTTAATTATAAGGGGAGGAATAACAGGAAAATGGAATTACCCGATTAAATCAAGGACAGAAAAATCAGAAATAAAATGCAGAGCGACTTGGAAAACCCCGCAGACATCTGTGTGGCACAGAAACCTGGAATATGTTTCATGACTCGCGGGGAGTGGGGGGAGGAGGAGGCGGGGGGAAATTAGCTCTGATAGAAAATACTGCCTGGAAGGTAGGAAGAAAAATTGTACACAAAGGCAAGAGAAGCTCACATTTAGCCAGTCTATCGTGGTGACCATGTGCTAAGCACTGTACTAAATGCTTCAGATATGGTTAACTCCTGTGATTCTCCAAACCTCCTCATCTCAGAGCCACTGCTGCTCCTCTTCGGCGGGTGAGTGCACAGAGGCTTGCAGAGGTACCGGTCCAAAGTTACAGCTAGTGAGAGGAGGGTTGGTCAACTCAAGGCATTCTGGCACCAAAATCTATACTCCTGACCTCTTTGGACTCCCAGAGAATTTAAACCCACAGAGTGAGGTAACCAGGCTCAGTGAAATACATGTCACGCCCTGGCCAGCTCCAGAGTCAACAGATCATCCCTTAGTCATGGCTGTGGTGACCAGTCTGCCCCGAGACTCCCCCACCCGCCCACGCCTTAGTGCCTTCGCCTGTCCTTTGAGAAAATGGTTAGTTGGGCTCTCTCTAAGCTGTCTCCAGCTCCTAAAGGCCAAAAGTTCACACTGCCGATCACGCCGATCAGCACTGCACGAAATGGGCTGCTTCCCACTGGTTACTCCAAGGTAAATCCATACTGAAACAGGCGAAAGAACTAAGGTTCCTTCTCTGCCTCCTGACCTTCAGAAGAGAGTATGTCCTCTCTTCTCAGCAGATGGCAGAGGGCAGAGTAAAGGGGATCTGTACGTCTCCTCTTTTGGACCCGACTTAATGTGGTTGTAATGACATGGCCCTCAAAAAGCTCTGGGCGCCTATCACATTAACTCTGCCAAACCTACACCCTTTCAGGCCCCTCACTGGAGCCTGTTCTTGGAACCTGCCATGGGACTGGGTTACTAAAAGATACTGACATACCGGAGGTGGAGCAGGCAAAGGGAGGAGTTGGGAAGATTAAGGGAGACCATCCACGGTAGTTAAATTAAGGAGTTCCATGAGAGCTAAATAAACCTTCTCTTCTTGGTATAGCTCATTCTCTGCTAACACCCACTCTTCAGAGCTGAGCGTACAAAATTCATTTAACACCCACTTCCAACCTAATGGAGACCCCCTGAAGCATCCTTCTCAAGATGCGTATTAAACACCCAGCGTTCTTCTGTGAGCCGAGAAAGGCCTTACAGGTGGGTCATGCAGTCCTCCCTAGGGAGTCCTTTTCCAAGCATCTCTGACAGGTGGCTGTCATCTGTCTTCCGCCTGGACACTTCCAAGGTCGAGGCTCTGGCTGCCTCACCTGGCCGGCAGCCGCCTGCGCTGCCGGACAGCTCTTTGGTGGAAAAGCCTAGTAGGCGCCTAGGACAGTGCTGAGCCCTGGGCCAAACTCAGCAAGTGCGCCTCCACCGTGGGCCAAAAGCTGCCTCCCTAGAACTAGAACCCTCCCGTCCTGGGTGCGCCCCTGGAGCTCAGAAACGCAGAGGCCCCTCGCCTAGCCGGGGCTGCAGTCAGGCCCCTCGGCCCTCTCCTTCCAGGAGCGGATCCCGGACCTCCATCACCAAGCCGGGCCCAGCGGCCCCGTCCCCAGACCCAGAAGTCCCCAGAGTGCGCACCGAGGTAGGGCTGGCCGGCAGGGAGGCCGCGGTCGGTCGAGGCTGTCCCCAGCCTCGGGAGAGCGGGCAGCAGGCACAAAGGGCTTTCGGGGACGCGTATCCCACCCGCTGCGGTCCAGGCCGTCCCCTCCCTGCCCCTGGGCGGCTCTCGGCCCTGGGGGACGCCCGCGGCGCCAGGCGACAGGCCCCTCGCAGCTCCCAGGATCCGGGCGCGCAGGCTGCGGCGCGATGGGCCGAGCCGCGGCGGGGACCGCGGGGCTCGGGGTTTGGCCCGAAGGACCGGGGCGCGAACCCGGCTTGGCTGAGCTCCCTCGGCCGCGGCTTTACCTGCGCGTGGTTGACAGCAGCGACCAGCTCGCCCCGCGCCCGGCTCCAGCAGCTCCGCAGCTGCGGGCGGCGTTCATGGATGTGCATCCGGAACCCCTGGCCAGCGCAGCTCCCGCCGCTACCGGCCCCGCCCAAGCAACGGCCGCCTCGCCCCTGACGACGGCTCCCGCCACGCCCCCAATCCGGGAACTGCCCGTTCATTGGACGATGCAGCCGCTGCTCCACTAGCCCCGCGCGCTCATTGCACCCGGAGGGAGCCCCATTGGTTAGCGGAGCTGCTCCTCAGAGTGGGGGCTGGGCCCCAAGCGGAGTGCTACTCTACAATTGGTTACTTTTCACGTCTGTATTCCCCGAGGCCAAGCCGCCATTGGATGATGTCAGCTCGGAGGGGTGGGGATAAAAGAAGGCCGGGTAAAAGCTGTGTCGTGCTTGATGTGGATGGGGGCGGGGTGCAGAGAGGGGAACAATTATGACCGCGAGCAGGTTTTGGGGAGGGGAGTAAGGCCTCGTGTTGTCTAGGGTTGGGAGGAGGGAGCTCAGCTGAGAGCTGAGGGGAGGGGGCGCGGTGCTGGTGACCCCAAGCTCACAGGCTGGCCAACCTGTAGCTCAGGACTCAGGACCTGAAATTTGGGGGTCCTGCCTGGGAGGAGGAGGGGGAGGAGGTAGGACAGTGGGTTCCTGAAATTCAAGGAGAGGAAAGGTTGTGGCAGCCCTCTGGCCCTTACAGCTAGGGAAGGGTGATGGGACCTGCGGACAGTGGCCCTCACTGACCGTTCCACGTGGCCATTCATCCCTTAAGATCACACTGGCGCCGGAGCAGCCAGGAAGACGGCAGCCTTGGGAACCGGCCTGGAACGGAGCCCCAGGCCGGCACAGGCTGACATGCCTTGAGCTCCTCACTTCAGCTTTCTGCTCACACCGGTGTCATTTGGCCACTGGAAGTAACAATAGTAACTGGAGCGGAGTATGAATAATTCTGGTAAACACTCACAGTGCCTGTCATTAGGAGGCGTTCAATCAAGACCTGTTCCCCACCCAGGCACCCCCATGCTTCCTTGGAACTAGGCCCAGTTCTAATATTCTAGGAGCCTGAGTCGCTCTTGCTAAAAATACTTGACTGACTTGAAATGCAGCCCCATTACGGCAGTCAGGGCCATCCCACAGCGACCTGAGACAGCAGTGGACGGATAGCAGAGGTGATTAGTCCGAGGGAAGTCGTATTTGCAGCCATGTTAATTTTTTTCCAACAGGTTTCAGAATTACAGTGAAGAGCAATAGAGCTTCCTTTATCCTGTGCATCTATCCTAAAGGTCAATGACTCAAGTGTCATGGTGTAGGAGCCGGATCACCGCCATGACAGGCTCCGGACAGAAATAGCTATAGGCCTGAGTTGTGCTTCCTGAAATAAGAACCCCATTCCTTTCTGGCCCTGAAACTAGAAATTCCTTAGAGAAGACATACCCGAAACCTGGGACCAAAAGATACTAAATATGTGAATGCCTCAAGGTCTGAAATTGTAACTTTCCTTAGAGATGACATACCCAAAACCTGGGGCCAAAAGATACTAAATTATGTGAATGCTTCAAGGTCTGGAATTGTAACTAATCCCTTACTCTGTAACCTTGGTTATAAAAACCCTGCTGAAACGAAGCCCGGGGTCTTTGTCTGACTCCACTGTGCTGGAGGAGGCTCAGACCCCAGCTAGCTGGAAATCAAGTTTCCTTTTGCTTTTGCATTGACGACTGAAGTGTGTGTGCGTTTTCTTGGGAGGACGAACGCTGACCCTAACAATGGAACATGACCAAGCAATCTTGGGAAGGCTTATGAACTCTGGGTAGAAAACACGGTGTTAGATCTGTTAGGGACTCCCGAAGTCCAGCCCCCATTCAGAGGGGGCGTGAAGGCTTGGAACGGAAACAGAAATAACCTCTCAGGCCTGAATTTAGCCCAAGGCCCTTGGGCCTGCCTTTGAGAGAACCCCATGCCTGATGTACCAGAGGGAAGGAGAAGAAATCCTTTTCAGTGCTGTAGTTTTCACAACATGGTCAGGTTCCTGAGAAAAAGTGTCACCTCGACATTCCTTTCATCCTCAAAGATCCGTCTTGGTTAGCCAAGGATTATAGTGCAGGACCCGCGTAGTTCTAATCTTTGTGTTGAAACAGTTTGGGTTTCCAGAAAAGAGCTTTAGCTCTATCACCAGCTGTGTGTGTGTGTGTGTGTGTGTGTGTGTGTGTGTGTGTGTGTGTGTGTTGCAGAGTTTCCCAGTTCTTATATCTTTAAATAGTCTTTAGATACTGCTCAGTGGCCATGCATATGTCTGCGCACCTGCTGGGGACGCCTGGCACGCAGGCCTGGCCCATGCACGTTTGCTTCTCTGCCCGTGTTGGCAGGAGGAGCCTGAGATGCCTTGCTCAGCCCTGAGAGACAAGCAGCTCCTGAGCTCCAGGAAGATTTCTCCATCTGCATTCAGAACCACAAAAAGCGGCTGCCAGGAGTAGATGGTCGACGTGGACTGAACATTGTGTGACCGCCCCCACCGCCCTCCAGCCGCTCACCCCATGTCGGGAACATACGTTCAGGCTGGGATTCTAAAACACAATGTGTCACTGGGACTCGCAAGACAAAGAGCCCAGGCAGAGGAGGACGAGGCTCTGACCGATAGAACGGTGGGTTGGTGACCACTTGGACCGCGTAAGACTGCTTTCTGCCTCCGGTTTCTGCTTCTGCCTGGGTCTTTGGCTTTTGCTCTCTTTTGCCGAATCCTGTAATTCCATTCTAGGAAGCATTTCTGTGGTTCCTGCTTGCCTTCGAGTGCAGTTACTTTTCAGAGTGGAGGACTGGAGGACTGGGCCGAGTGGGGTAACCCGTGCGGTGAGGATGAGGCTGTGGAGTGAGCTTCTTGCTGCGTGTGAGCCCGATGTCCCACCGAGAGCAGGTGGAGGACGTGTGCCACGGGCGCACGGGTGCTCCAGGACTGCACTGCAGTAAACTGGCTCTGAACTCACCCGGGCCGAACCCGAGAAAGCCCTGGAGGTGCGCTGAGAGGCAGCAGGGAGCGGGCCAGAGCAGAGACTGTGCTGTTTATTCTTTTCTTGCAAAATCGGCCTTTCGGTTAGTTAGCCGTTGTCCTTCTTTTGTATCTTTACGGGGTCAGGGGGAGCCGCTGGCTGCTGGCCTGGAATCCTGGCTCCTCCCTTCCCAGCCTGGTGATCTGGGACAAGTACCGCCTTCTCTGCACCCCACTTTCTTCCATGTGATGTGGATGCAGTGATTGTGCCTCCTCCTTGGGATGCTGTGTGGGGGCAGCCGGTCTGGAATGTCAAGTGCATCAGCACGCCTGGCCCTGCTTACCCTCAGTGTCCTCCATGGTGATTACAGAACCTGTCTCTAAGGAGCGAGCTTATTTTCTCTTCCTTAGAAGTAGTGATCCCAAGATTCAGGATTTTTTAAAATTATATAAACTTAAAAAATAGTTTCAGAGGCGCTGCGAAATTGGGCCAAATGGTCCCTTCACCACCCTCCCCCGTGGACAGAGGATTTTTCTTTTAACTAGCAATACCTATCACCTGGCAAGAGAAACTTTTCCTTTGGAATACCCTTCTCAAAAGAGGGTCCCGAGGACTGATTACGGCTTTGAGACTAGAGTTCATCAGCATCATCCCGATGAAAAAAGGCGGAAAGGATGTGGCTGAGAAAACGGCACCAAAAGCTGTGTTCCGGATGTCCATGAAATGCCTGGGCTTGGATGAACCCAGAATTGTCCCTTCAGCGTCACACCCAGTGTTGCACATGGGCAGAGGGCTCCTGGCTCGCTTCTCAGTGATCACAGAGGGGAAGTTGGTTGAGAAATTCTGAGTCTCAGCACGCAGTGAGCTCTGTGAAGACAACCTGTGATGAAATCCAAGGGTCTGGCTCCTGTTGTCAGTGGAGCAAAGCTTTGTGCTGGCTCGTCGAAACAGTGGTGAGTAATCCCTTCACCTGTGGTTCGGGCTGCTTCCTTCAGGCTCCCTGTGAAGTTGTCTGTCATAAGACCACAGAGGCTCAGGTGGCTGAGATGGCTGGGATGTGAACCATATGAAGCCCGAGGACCCAGATTCAAGATCCAGGACCAGGGGGCAGAAAACCAAAGTAGACAACTAACTAAATAAAAGTGCTTCTTTTTCCCCTTCCTTCTTCTTCCTCCTCTTCTTCCCCTTCCCTCCCTCCCTTCCTTCCTTCTTCCTTCTTTCCTTCCTCTCTCCTTCGCTCCCTCCCTCTCTTCTTCCCATCCTTTCTTCTTTCCTCTCTTTAAAAAAAAAAAAAAAATCATAGGATGGTCTTATGCCTAAAACAGCCTCAGTTTATGTCTGTGTCCTGGCAAAATTTTTTCTTTCTTTTTTGAAGGAAAGATACAGGCAAAAATAAAGGAAAGGAGGCAAGCAAGTAGGAAGATAGAGGAGGAAGAGCTTTATTCATTTTTTATTTAATTGTTCACATTGGTTGTTCCCCCTGGCCCTGGGCCTTGAACCTAGGACGTTAAGATGTAAGTGGGACTGCTCTCTGGTGTATTAGACCTCTAGGCCTCTAGGACGCACCTAGTCCTGGCGAATTTTAAAGACTGCCCTCTTGAGTGGTCTCTATTTAGATGATGAATTGTATGGTAATACTTGTGCTTTCATGCATAGGACCCAGCCCTGAAAATGCTTATGAAACACGTGCGCACACGCAAGCCATTCCTGCCCTATAACAGATCCGTAGAGAGTGTCACACAGGTGGCAGCTAAAGACGACCTCTTAGTCACCATGCATTCCTCTCCTTGATGTCATCTTTAATTACGGTCATAAAAAATGAGTTCTTCACCCCTATTAACTCAGAAGGCATCAATAAAAGCTGGGCATGAAGTGAGTGCATCAGACACTCTTCCTGCATCATTTCATGTTATGGGACTGCTTGAAAGCTGTTTACATCCTGCTAGAGAGTCCTATACTGTTTTTTTTTAACCAGATACTAGAATTAATGAGCAAGAGAATAAATATTTTCACCAAGCAGGACATCTTGTACTGGAGAGAGAGAAGCAGAAAACAAAGTCCCATCTGTACATAGGACAAAGGGGAAATGCTTGAAAGATAGCTAAAGGGCTGAGTGCCAGCCAGAGTGCCATCGATGTCTTGAGCAGTTACTCAGAGGAGGGAACGGTCTCTCCTGATTCAGGTTCTTGGAGATTTGAACAGGTACTCACAGTTCCATGGGGCTGAGGTCGGACTGGGGATGTCCTGCCACTCGGGGTGGGTGCAGACCACAGGAACAGAGGCCTCCGACAGGACGCACGCTGGTCTGTGCAGAGCAGAGGCTGAGGCGGGGTTGGTAGGAGAAAAGACGAAGAGGTAGGTGGGCCCCAAGCTCCAGGCCGGTTCACGTCCGCCTCTCATGAAAAGTTCCCTTCGGCACCCACGCCCAGTGCTTCTGCATCATTTGGTCTTTCCCTTTGCTACCTGCTTATTATTTACTTTATAGTTTTATTCAATTCAATGACTTAAAAAAATGAAATACCTTATTCAGCCTCATCCTAAATCAGTGGTTCTCAACGATGGGCATTTTTGCCAATCTCCCCCATTGGGGACATTTGGGAACATCTGGAGAAATGTTTTGGCTGTCACATTGAAGGGAGTGTGGCTGCTTCTAGTGGCCAGAGGTCAGGGACACTGGTGGACATCCTACAAAGCACAAGATGGTCCGCACAGGCAAAATTATTCGGTCCCAAACATCAGGAGTGCCAAGGCAGGGAAAGCCCGTGGTGCTAAGCAGTGGTATCTGTGCTGTTATAGGCTGGGTGAGCGGCTTGTGTTTATTCTAATCTATATTAAAAGAATGTGGCAACTACTTCATTTCAGAATGTCTTTCATGTGCTGCCCTGCAAGCGTCTCTGCATCAGCCACAATGCAGACAGGGCAGCTGCAAAGGCATATATTTTTTTTTTAATAAGGAAAGGTGCAGGCAGGAATGAACACAAGCAGACCAGAAGAGAGAGGAGGAGGCGTCACTTTACTTATTTTCCATTTTTCATTGTTCCCTGCAGGCCCAGGACTCAAATCCAGGGGTCATGTGGCCTGTGTCCCATGGAGATGATTGACCCAACCACTGTTCAAGAGGATGCACCTGTAAAGGTAAGTTTGCACATTGAATGTCCACAGGTATTCCCAGCAGCATCACTCACAAAAGCCAAAAGGAAACTGCTAATACCCATCAGTGGTGATAAACACAATGTGGTATGTGTGTGTAGTGGAGTATTAGTTCACCTCAAGAAGGAAGGAAATTCTTTTTTTTTTTTTCTTTAAGGAAAGATACAGGCAGGAATGAAGGCAAGCAGACAGCGAGAGGAGTAAGGAGCATGTATTTATTTTTATTTAGTCGTTCATCTTGGCTGTCCCCCCAGGGCCCAGTGCTGAGTCCTTGGGATGTATGCAGACTGCCCTCAGCAGACTTATCCCCTAGGCCACCAGGGCACCCCAGGAAGGAAATTCTGGACATGTGATGACATGGAGGAACCTTGACGACAATATGCTAAGTGAAGTAAGTCCATCACAAAGGGACAATATGAGTCCACTCACACGAGGACCTGAGAATGGTCACATTCACAGGAATGGGAACCAGGCAGTGGTGATGAGATGGGGTGATGAGTGGTGGAGCACTCTTGTCTCACACGGACAGAGCTTCTGTTTTGCAAGATGAGAAGTTCCAGAGATGAAAGGTAATGTACTTAAAACTGTGCACCGAAACATGGTTGAAAGGGTAAATGTTATGTGCATTTTACCACGATTTTTAAAAAGGAAAGTGTCTTCTCAAGACGACCTGCGTGGTGTCACACTCCACTTTGAAGAACTGGAGGCTAGTTCTCAGCAGATGGTCAGCAGTGGTCGTTGAATATAATGGAAAGGGATTCGATTTCCGCTGCGTCATCAAAAGCATTTGAAGAACATGTGTTTTGGAAGCAGATTTACATTCATATCAAGGCTGTGGCATTTCTTATGTGTTTTTCTTGGGTAAGTGAACAAAGGCTTATGAGTCCAGGTTTCTTCGTCTGTAGTTCAGAGAAATTAATACCCACCTCATAAGAAATGAGAAGATGTGTGCAAAATACCCAATATGGTCCCGACGGTGTAGTAAGTGCCAACTATTATTATCATGATTACTTTTAACAGCTTTATTGAGATGCAATTCACATATGGTACCGTTCACTCATTTAAAGTACAAAATTCACTGGATTTTACTTATATTCGTAGAATATGCAGCTATCTCCACAGTCAATTTGGGGTCACTTAGTCACCCCATAAGAAATCCCTTACCCGTTGGAAGTTGTTTCTTATCTTCCACCAACACTGACCCACCAGCTCTACTTTCTGTCTCTAGAGCTTCACCTGCTCTGGACGTGTCACGTCAGTGGATACAACGGAACACAGAGTGCGGTCTTCCGTGGGTTACCTCCTGCGCTGAAAACGATGCTTTTTCCAGATTCCTCACCACGATTGCCTGTCTCAGTGCTTCTCTCCGTTTGTCACTGAGTTGTAAGTGTTCGCTACAGACTCAGGATACAAGTCCCTATCAGATGTACGATTTTCAAGTAATCTCTCCCTTTTTGGGGAGTTGTGTTTTCATTATTCTTGATTTCATTATTTTGAAGCACGGAAGTTTTTAATGTTGGCGATGTTTAATTTATCTAGTTTTCCTTGTACTTTGGCATCATATTCAAGAAGGCTTTCCCTAACCCAAGATCCATGAATATTTATTTCTGTGTTTTCTTGTAAGAGTTTTATGATTTTAGCTCTTGTATTTTGGTCTATGAATGACTTTGAGTTAATTTCTGTGTATGATGTGAGGAAAACGCCCAACTTCTGCCTTTTGTATGTGAATACTTAGTACCGTTTGTTGGGGAAAAAACCCGATTCCTTTCCTATTGAATGTTACCCTTTTCAAAAATTAATTGATAAGAGATGTACGGATATCTTTCTGAATTCTCAATCCTATGCCATTCGTTTATATCCTTATGCCTGTACCATACTGTCTTGATTACTATAATTTCGTAGTAAGTTTTCAAATAAGGAGGTGTGCTGCCTCTAGTTTTGTTCTTTTTCTTTTTTCAAAGGCAGTTTTGTCGATTCTTGGTCCTCCAGTGAATATTTCATTTTAGTTAAATTAATTTGCTCCAGAATGTCCATCATTTAGTAGTGTCTATCTCCCGAGATCCTGGGAACAGAGATGCCATCATCAGACCCTCCTCTACGTCTTTAAACACAGTTTCCGTTAGTCCTCTGAGCGTGCCGGTAACGCTTGCTTCAAAGCCTGTCTCTGCTAAGTCCAACATCTGGACCCTCTCAAAGGCAGATCCCGATGCCTGATTTTTTCTCCCTCGTGTGTAAGTCAGGCATCCCTGCTTCTTTGCCTGCGTCTTTTTTGGGAGTGGCGACCTGGACGTGTTGGGCGACCTGTTGTAGTAATTTTGGGCAGAGATTCCTCTCCCTCTCGCGCTCGTGGTTACTGTATTTTGCTGGCTGATTGGATTAGTGACTTGTCCAGATACTTCTAGAAAAGCGTTGCCGTCATCGTGGGCAGGCGCCAGTGTCAGCCCTCAGCCTTGGGCACAGTCATCTTGGGAGGACAGTGATCGCACAGGGCTCCTTCATCTCTGACTGAGTTCCCGTTCACGTTGGCTGTCTCCACAGTCTTCTCCAATTATATTTGGGCCGCTTTTCAGGGTAGTCACGGGGGCTGATTCCAAGCAAGAGGGCCATTCTCAGCTCTCCCTTTCCCTGGTTCTCGCTGATGTACTTCTAGCTCATCTACAATTTAGCTTATTGCTCTAATGGACCTTCCAGACTCCTCTTAACTGCTTACCAACAAAACCTCCATCGTTTTTGAAAGCACCTTTGCCCATGAAGTTTCCCACAACTAATTTCTAAATCAAGTCAGTTCCCTGGGGGAGAGCTTTGAACCTCTATGTTCTTATGACCTGCATTGACCTCTAGGCAAAATCTTGGTGCCACTGATCCAGGATTTGCGGGGCATGGGCAGGGGCAGTGACCTGCTTATCTCTGAGGCACACAGTGTTTTATGACCAGGGAGCTGGACCAAGGACAGCAGCTTCTAATCTTCTCGGCTTGCCTCTCCCATAGATAACCTGTGTCCTGTGAGCAAGCTGGGGCAAGGGTGTTAGGTCCCTGTGTCCTCATGTCCTGTAGGTGGGGTTTGGGTGGAGAAAGAGAACCCAGACCACTCACCAGGGCCCCCTGGAATAGACAGAGCTTAGAGCTTTCGTGAGGTGGGAAAGAGGATGCCGGTGGCCTGCCCCCTCCCAGGGAAGACACCGCTAGGAGCAGGGCACAGGGGAGCCCTGCGTTCTTGCCTTTACCTGTCTGGACTGGGGCTTCCAGCTTGTTGACCTGGGAGGAGAAGGAAGGGAGAGATTTGAGGCTCAAATATCACCAACTCTCACTGCTATTCCTAGTAGTTTCCTTGGGTAAAATGTCTTTCATTTTAAAGGAAAAGTATAGGCAGGCATGAAGGCGAGCGTGAGACAGGCAGGAAGAAAGAGGAGGGAAAACCATCTTTATTTTATTTTTGTTTAGTTGTTCACACTGGTTGTTCCCCCCCAGCTCTTGAACCTGAGTCTTTAGGATGTCTGTGGCCTGACTACTTCAGAGGCAGCTGACTTATCATTCAACCGTACTCCTCAGCCCTCTGTTCCTCTCCCCCAGACACTCCTCCTCGCCGGCTGTCCCCTCGCCAGGTGGCTTGTGTTGCTGCAGGCTGACTTTCTAATATGTTGCTTTGATCGGCTGATTCCCTTGCTCAAACTGAGACAGCGCTTTCCATTGCCCGCATGGTCACATTCAAGCTCCTACCGAGGCAGCGAGGGCCCGTGAACATCTCCGCGCGCCTCTTCCTTCCCACCTCTGGGGCCAGCCTGCCCTGCTCGCAGCCCCTTCGCACCTTCCATGTCGGCATTTCTGAACCGAGCCAGGGTGCTTCTCTCAGACCTTTCACTCCATCTGGAAGTCACCCCGCCGTCTCCCCACCGGGAAGCCCCGTTTATCCATCAGGACCCTGCTGCAAGGTCACTGCATCTGCAAAGCCTGTCTTCATCTCCGTTCATTCAGCCATTCACTCAGCCATTCATGTAACCATTCACTCATTGAGTCATTCAATCGGTCAGTTAATCCTTCAATCTATCAATCACTTATTCACTCATTCATTCAGTCAATCATTCAGCCATTCAATCATTCAGTCATTCAATCACTCAGTCATTCAACCATTCAGTCATTCATTCATTCAGAGAATACTCATGTGCAAGGTCCTGCACTAAGGCTGGACATTAGTCAAGAGCCACATAGCTTATACTCTACATAATGGCTCTTATCTCACCAGTGGTATTGACTTGGTTACAGAACAGTGGCTCCTATGTCCTGCCCCGCCCCAGGGGTGGTGACACCTTGGGCCGCAGCGGCATTGAGCACTGAGCTGTGTTTGTGCACTGACGGAGAATAGTACTGAATAGTACTGAGAAGGCGTCTTCGGGTTTGGCACTCAGGCATTCCGGATAATCTTCGGGTGTCTCTGGTAAAGTTGAGGTTCCAGCGTGGCGGGGCCAGCAGGAGCCTGGGGTGGCACACTCGTAGGCCTCTTGTTTGAGAACTGTATCTGTGAGGAGAGGTGGGAGCGAGGGCGTGGAGCTGAGTGACAGGTGGCCTGCAGGCACAGGGAGGAGTCCGGGGGAGTAGAGTCGAGGCTGGAGAGAGGAGGCACTGATCTGGATGCCAGACCACACAGGCAGTTGTCTTTTGGGGGCGGGGAGACGGGCCCTGGGCAAGCCTGGCATCAAAGGCAGAAGGGGAGTCAGAAGCAAGGAGGGGTGACAGCGGTCCAGTCAAGGACCCGGTGGAGGGAACAACCAAAGCAAACACAGCAAATATGCTTCCTCCCTCCCTCCCTCCCTTCTTCTTTTCCTTCATCTCTGAAAAAAAGTGAACTGTGTTGAAAATTAATCATTTACCTCTGGGCAGTGCGGTAACGTTTTTTTCCTCCTCCAACTTCATACTTTTATTTTTCAAGTATTTTATGTGTGTGCTAATCACTTATAATCTAAAAGGGAAAAAAGAACCTCCCCACACCAGAAATAATCAAATTGCACAGGACATGGTGTCCTCATCTGAACTGCTTGGTTCCGGGCCTGTCGGGGGTACCATTGAATGGCTCTCGGTTTTTGCCCTTTGCTGATGGTGTGTATTTGCTGTCCCCATCGAGGCTGGGTGGTGGGCAGGTAAGTCTTTAGGTTTTTAAGATTTGTGTTCCTTTTCCTTCTAAGAGAAGAAGGGAGGGCGAGGAAGAGACACTTTTATTTTTGTTGTTGTTTGCTCTCCCGACACCACGTCTTCTTGAACCCACAGCCTTGGACTTTACATGGTACACGCCCTGGCCTCTGCCTTAACACCTGAGCCACCTGGGAGCCCAGGTTTGTGGTCTTCTTGGTGGAGCTTTAATAGGAAGGAAGTGACTGAACAGCTCCTTTGTTTGAGGGAGTTGATGTTGAAAAGCTGGCCCTGGGGTGGTTCTCAGGGCAGACAGGAAGGACACGGGTTCCTTTTTAATGAGAAGCCACTGCCTGTGAAGAGAAAGGTTGTGTAAATGCCCCAAAGAACAGGAACCAAGAGCCAAGGCCTTGGGAGGCTGAAAGGGACCGCATGCTCATGGAGGAAGATCATGGAAGAAGATCATGGAGGAAGATGGGTTCCTTTGAGAATCCCACGTGGCTGGGCAGGAGACAGGAAATGAGTTTCTCACAGCCTAGGACTAGCACCCCTGTGGCCAGGAGGAGGTACTGCAGCTCCACGCAGGCGTCCCCCTTCTGCTACCGATGGACAGCCGAGTCTAGTGGACCTCCTTCATGACAGATCCCCGCCTCCTGCCTGATGTCTGGGGGTCAGCCACCACCCAGTGCTCACTGTCTCTTAAGCCCATTCTTGCATTAATGTCAACTACTCGTAGGGTGAGGGCTTTTTTCCCCCTTTTACTCCATCCAAACTGTTGTCTGCAGCAAGGTGTGGATGATGACCATTTGACCAACATGAATTTTGTCAGGGAATTGGGATGAGAAGTCATTGGTAGGGATTCTCCTGGGGTTAAATCAGAGCCAGGCTGGGGTTCCTCCAGGTTTGGGGGTGGTTGGGGTCAGCACATGCCAGCTCACTCTTACAACATCGTATGTTTGGCTGAGGTGGCTGGGGGTGTCTGGTCTGGCTGAGGAGAGGCACTCCTCTTCCTGCAGGCCCAGGCATATGGGCACTGGGGGTGCTGGCCTGGGGGCTCTGCTGAGACAGGGTTGTGGCGGGGTCTGGATAGCAGAAGAGTCTGGAAGGGGAGCACGAGGGAGATACAGGAGAGGAGGAAAAATTTCCATTTGGCTTCCCGAGCTTCTTACCCTGTCCCCAGAGCACAGCGGCTTGGCAGCAGCCCACGTGCCAATCCCTAGTCGATCTTCATGAATTTTTCATTCCAGGCCCAGAACCCTCATCTCTCGCAGGGGCCGCTTTCCCATCGGCGGAAGCCTGGGCAGATGAAGAGCTGCTCTCGGGCAGGACTTACACCTGTCCCCTGAGAGAGGAAGGACTCTGTGCTCTTGAAAGGACAGCTCCTGTCCCTGCCCCTCGGGACTGTGCCTGGTCTCTGTTTTTGTGGAGATGCCGCTAAAGGCTCCTAGGGAACGACTCTGGGGGCAGCGCAGCGGGCTTGCTGCCAGGAGAGACCTGTCCTGGAGCCCATCATTCCAGGAGGGCTTCACAGCAGAACAGAGGAACCACGAGGGCCCTGGCCTCTCACGACCTGATTTCCAGGAGTCCAGATGTCCAGGGGCGCGCCTGAGGGGCTCCACTAAGTGCCGCCTCGCTGCCTCCACTCCTAGGACCCTGCTCTGTACTCCTCAGGCTGCATCCCTTCCCAGGGGGGCAGGGGTCCGCACCCCACCTGCTGTGGGGTGAGTGTGTCCCCCCCAAAGATGTGCTGGCACCCTTTTCTCCAGAGCCTCGTGCGTCAGTCTCGTTCAGAAACAGGGTCACTGAAGGTGTCAGTAGCTAATGTGAGACACAGAGATGGAGGCGGGGTGAAGCCAGAGCTGCAGGCGGGCCGACGCCAGGAGGAGCGAGAAGCCAGGAAGGGTCCCCTGGAGCTTCCGAGGGAGCACGGCCTTGAGGAGACCAGGATTTTGGACATGGGGCCTCCCAGACCACACATTTCTGTTGTGTTAAGCCCCCCAAGTTTGGGAGATTTGTTATGGTGACCCTAAGAAATGCACAAATACTCCCAGACTGGGCCCTGGGCACCGCGACCCCTGAATTCCTGCCCACCTGGCAGATTTCTAGAACCTCTCTTAGAGGCTGCACAGGGTCTCCTGCATCAGGGTGGACCTTGCCACCTGCGTGCTCTGGGTCCTTTGACTGGCCAGGGAGCAGCTATTGGCAGGGATTGTCGGGGCGCAGCATGGCTGATGATGAGACTGTGGCCTGGGTGCCACATACCAGCACTGAGTGAGCTCACAGTGCAGGAGGACCAGGGGCTGTGGGAGAGAAGGGCGGTCAGGGCGGAGAGGAGAGCCAGCCACCAAGTCTCCAAGCCACCAGGCTCTGGAGTGAACCTTGGGAGTCTGAAAAGCCTGCATCTGAACCCAGTCTTCTCAGCTGTTATGAAAGGGTCTGGAAGGTGGGACCTACTCTGTGTAACAGCTTTTGGCTTGATTGAATAGCTTAAATCTTCAGGCACAGAGCACACAAGTGTCCACTGGCTTGAGACCCCACCAGTGTGTCTGAGCCTCAGTGAGGATGCTTGAGAACCAGGGAAATCCGGGATCCTGGTGGACAGGAAAGAGGACTGTGAATCGCAGGGAACAAGCCAGAGTTGCGACTCCTGGTGTCCTGTGAATCTGCTTTCTCTTTTGTTCTTCTTCAGCTTTTAGCACAGTCGTGGGGAAGTTCCAGGCGTGTCCAGCTCAGCAGCCGCATGGCTGTCCTGGAAGGGGGCAGTGCCACCCTGCGGCCAGGGCGGGAATGGCAGCAGGACTCGTGGGGCGATGCCAAGGGAGTGGGTGAGAGGCTCCGCTTTGGACTATTTTTCTACCAAAAATGGCAGTGTCCTCATCGAGGCTTCCCAGGGGACTCCGAGCTGCTTGCTAATGGTGAAGTCAGTCCTCAGAGCGCCCGAGAAGTGCAGCCCCAACTTCCTTCAGGCCTTAGACCAGACGTGAGGACCCGGCCCAGGGAGGGAGCGCGTGTCAGCAGCCGACGTCTCCTTTCTGCCCAGCCTGAAAACCAGGGGCACAGAGCCACGGCCTGGACGTGGGAAGGGAGGGGAGGGAGCACGACAAGGAGGAGGGGAAGACGCGGATGAATACATCTAAACATTTGTCCCACCCTCGCAGCCCGCCGCCCACCCTCCCTCCGCTGACCGCGTGCATGCCTCGAATTCTAGGGATTCTAGGGGCAGAATTCTGGCCAAAACACAACATTTCAAAAAGCAATCTGTGCTAGTCCATGGCAGATGACACCAAAATTTAGTGGCTTTTTCTTTTTTTAAAGGAAAGGTGCAGGCAGGAATGAAGGCGAGCAGAGGCAGGAAGAGAGACTAGAAGAAGCATTTTCTTGATTTTATTTAGTGGATCATCTGGTTGGACTCCAGTTCTGGGACACAAACCTGGGGCCTGGGGATGTGTGTGGACTGTGCCCAACTGCTGCTCCACCAGGGTGCGCCACCTCTTAGCGTCTCGAAGCCACGGCACTCTTGTTTGCTGATGACTCTGCCCGTGGCAGGCCTGGCGGGGCAGCCCCATTCAGTCCCCGTGGCTCCACTGAGGCTGGAGACTGTAGGTCAAGATGGCACCCCACTTGGCTGGAAATGAATGCTCATTGTTGGCTGGGGGCTCCCCCGGAGCTGGGGGCTCCTTCTGGTGCCCCGCACAGCCGCAGCGGAATCAAGCTTCTGCAGCATGACAGCTGGGTGCTCAGAAGGAGCAGGCCCAGTACATCAGCACTTTCCAGGACTCTGGCATCTCCTTGCTAGTACGCCAAGGATCAAGGCTTGTCACCCATGAGCCCAGTGAAGGGTGCCACACACAGGCGTGACCGGTGGGAAGATGGCCTGCTGGGCAGACTGCATCCTCCCCTCTCCCTAAGGGTCCCCTCTGAGCTGATGCCCTTCTTCCTGGCTCCTCTGAAACCTTTTCTGCTAACACACCGCTGCGCACAACTGTCCCCCAGCAGCTGCCCTGCGTCTCCCTCACCCTGCAGCCCTCTCTTCCCTTCCTTCCTTTTCAGCGTTCTGCCAAGAGCTGTTGGTGCTGGAAGCAGAAAAAGTGACAACGCCAATTTGCTAAATCAAAGAGTATTCAGAATTGCCTAGTTCAGAGAAAAAGGTTCTTTAATGTTTCCAGTGAGCATATACTTCCTATGAATAACTCGTGAACATTTCCGAGTGTGCTCTTCACAAGAGCACACGTCATGACCCTCGGTTTTCAGAAAGCTGATATGCCATGAAAAATGTTTCATGCTTGCTGAGAAAAGCTTCAATTTTTTAAAATAAATTTGCCGATGTTGACCCACATCTCTCTATGGGAAATGCCATCTGTTCATCTGTCCCACAAGTGCTTCTTGAATGTCATCACGTGCCCAGCCTGGAACACTGTCAGACACAGACGTGGTTCGGGCCCTCGGAGCTCACAGTCCAGTGGGGGAGGTTGCTGTGAGCTCAAGGGGCATGTGAAAGAAGCAGTGACATTGTAGCTGGAACCCGTGCCCGAGCAGAGCACTGGTGTGCTGAGCTTTCAGGTGGGGCTGGGTCAGGACCACCCTGGGGAGGCAGCTGGGGGCTAGAGCAGAGGACAAGCAGGGCAGCAGGTGAGGAGCTAGGGGAGAGTACCAATGGGGCCGGGGCTGACCTGGCAAGTTCAAGGCCTGAAGGAAGTCTTCTGCCTTCAGTAACATCTCTGCCTCCTTAAATGTGTCCTCCAGAGGCTGTTCACCGACTGACCCAACAGACCTTCCCGTCACTGCTTTTGTTCTGCTTGGTTAAAGGTGACCAAGTGGTGACACGTTTCTGGCCAACAAGACAAACACAGACATCTGCTGGAGGCCCCGGGAAGTTTTCTGCTTTCCCGGTGTCACCCCTTTTGTCCTTATTCTTACATGGAACACGGTTGTGATATCTGGAACTGCGGCAGCTACGTTGTGCCCGTGAAGAAACAAGCACGAGGAGAAGGCAAGAGGGTCACGGAGACCCTTGCTGACTTGACAATCTGGGCCAGTCAAGGAATCCCCAGCACCGGTTGGTGCACCTCCAGACTTCTTTTTCTTTTTAAGGAAAAGTGCAGCAGGAATGAAGGTGAGTAGGCAGGCAGGCAGGAAGAGAGAGGAGGCAGAAGCTCTTATTTTATTTTACATTTAGTTCCCACTGGTTGTTTACCCGGACACGGGACCTGAACTCAAGGCTATGTGACCTGTGCTCCTAGGAGACAGTTGACTGAACCACTGCTCCACTGTGGTTTCCGGACTTGAAATGCCCCCGATTTGTCTCAGCCAGTGAAAGTCACATTTTCTGATGCGCTTAGGCGTCCAGACCTTATTTGGGTGTTCATTCTTATTCTGAAAGACTCTTGCAAGGTGTGAATTCTCATGACTTTGTACACAACCTGTCTGTCTAGAAACCCACAGTTAGACCCGCACCCCTGCCGTGCACGCCACCCCCCAGCCCAGCCCGGGACTTGAACCCAGGGGTACACGGCCTGCATTCCTTGGAGATGACTTACCCAGCAGCTGCTCCTATTTTTTGTCTCCTTTGAGTCAACAGACCCAGCGCTCCTTTTCTCTTTGGTGTGTGTGTTGGAGCTGACGTTTGCTGCAGAAGATGCCCCGGTTAGCACAAGACCCTCCTTGTACCGTTGACCCTTGGGTGTCAACACCATCCCACCCCTTCTCTTTGTCCTCACAAGAGTCTAGTTAAGCTCTTCTAAAGCACCTCGAAAAGGCCTTCCTCTGGTCCTTCCCCAAGGACTCAGCTCGGTGTTCTTTTTTGTTTCTTCTTTTAAAGGGAAGGTGCCAGCAGGAATTAAGACGAGTAAGCAGGCAGCAGGAAGAGGAAGAAGCGTCTTTATTTCATTTCATTTTATTTTTATTTTAGTTGTTCATACTGGTTGTTTCCCCCCGAACCCAGGACTGGAACCCAGGGGTGTGTGGTCTGCAGAGACAGGTACACACACACACACACACACCAAGCACAGCAAAGATGCCCCACCTATTCTAACTGCGGTTTTCCGACACACTGTCACCACATTGCACCACATTCGCTGCTGTGACCACACGGGGAGGTGGCCGTGGTGGGTGAGGGTGTGGCACCGCCAGTTACCAGTTTTGCCTTGCAAAAGGACCCTCCTGAGCATCTCAGCCCCTGCCGGTGGGGGAGTCAGGAGAGCGGTGTGTCCCCGAGCTGCTAGAGGCAAGTAGGGCTGGTGTCTGCTGTCGCGGCCGTCTGTCCCAGCAGCTCCGGCAGCTCCAGGTGAGGGGCGAGGGGCCCTTTCCCACATAGCGCCGAGGCGGGGCCCAGCGCTGATGGAATGCCCAGCCTGGTGCCAGGGCACTGCTCGGCCGCCCTACCAAGAAAGGCCAGAGGTGGCCACTTCTGGTTCCAGTCCAGCGGCCCCAGGGACGCCTCCTTCGTCACAGTTCTAAATCGGGCCTCTGTCCCAGCCGGTTCTCCCGCCCTGAGCCAGAGCTCTGCTTCTCCGGGCGCTGGGCCCCGAGCACGGCCCTGGCAGGAGGGGATTAGGTACCTGGGGAGCAGAGGGGAGGCACCTCTTGCTCCCACAATGGGCCGTTGTCTTCCCTGCAGGTACTTCCAGGCGAGGGGTTGTCCAGGATGTGCCCACCAGGCGCCTCCAGGAGGATGAGTCACTTGCGGAAAAGGCAAAGCCCTTGCCTGCCAAGCCCACGAAGGAACTGGAGCACATCTTTTTCTGCCGGGCCCTGATGTTGTCGCTGGCAGAGGACCCGTTACAGAAGCCAAGAGAGGGGTCCCCGTCCCATCAAAACCCTTTGGGGCAACACCCATGCACTGAGGTGCTCCCTGGACGGAGGAGGTCAGTGGGAGACCCCCCAGCCCCCAGCCTGCCCCTTCTACATCAGCACGGCCCTCCTGTGCCCGGGGGGCAGCAGCCGAGCCTCCCCTGCGCCAAGAAACAGCAGCAGGTGCTCCACGGCGTGCACCAGACAAGGGCTGCGGGTGACAGCTGCTTTCCGAGAAACAAGGCCCAAGTTAAGGCCTGCGTTTCCTTCCTGCCCTTCTCTCTCAAGTCTTTCCTGCCCTCCCTCCCTCCTGTCCTTTTCCTCCCCCTCTCTCTCTTCTTTTTCTTCACAGTGTAAAATTCACCTTTAAAAGTGTACACTCTGTAGATTTCAATGTATTCACAGAGCTGTGAAGAAACCTTCACTAATTCTGGAATATTCTTATCACCCCAAAAAGAAACCCTGTACCCCTGAGCGGGCACCCTCCACTTCTGCGTCCCCAGAGATCCCTCCCTCCCTTCCTTCCTCCCTTCCTTCATCCATTTCTTCCTCCCTCCCCTCTTCCTTCCTTTTTAAAATTCAAATAAAATTTGAATGATTTCAGATCAATGCAATTGAAAATGTAGTGTCATTAAAGGGTATTTACTGCTAAATTTCAATTTGCAGGTTGTGGGTATTTTCTGAGCAAAAGCATCATACCCTAAAGGCCTATTCAGCGTATTCATCAAGGTGATAGGATAGAAGTGGGGAAAAACAATGAACAGCTCACAGATTTCTTATTCTGGACATTTCTCTCGCTTTTTGAGGAAGTCGGGCCCAAGGAAGAAAGAGGAGAAGCACTTTAATTTCTCTGTTCATTCTGGCTGTCGCCCTGGCCCTGGTCACGAACCGGGATCCCTGGGCTTTACATGGTCCACGCCCCAGATGCCAGATGAACACCTGAGCCACCAGGGCGCACCTTCTGAACATTTCATATACGTGGACTCACAGCCTGTGACTTCCTGTGGCTGCCTTTTGTCACCGACTCTGCTGTTCTCCAGGTGGTAACATGTGTTGTTAATTCCTTTTTACTGCTGGAGAGTAACAAATAACATTAAGTTATGGGAAATGCGCAAAACCTTTATTTTTCAGAGTCTGCTGAGGATGAACCCAGGGAGGCAGAGCCAAGGGCGAGTCAGCTGGTCTGAGTCCAAAGTCTGGACTTGGTTGTGTGTTCCTGGGTGGCGTGTGAGGGAGAGCGCCTTCCTCCGTGTCTACCCAAGGTCTGCTTAGTTCTGACACCCTCAGGTGAAGATAAGGGAGAGGGGAGCTTGTGTCCATGTCATACATACCTTTCAAAGAGGTATTTTATCTCCCGGGTCAGGTAACCTTCTTATGTGTATTGGAATGCAGGGCGTGGTCTCAAGAATCCTTTGTCTTCAGGGAGAGGTTTCTGACGATCACAATCGTCTCCAGGACTTTTGACTTGCTGACGATGGCATCAGTTTTGTCTTCTTGGGGGGCTCTTAGATATCTCTACCTCGGCTCAGAGCACAGGGCTGCCCACGAGGCCTGCTCCCTGGCTTCTGGTGCCCGAGGCTGGTGTCACCCGTTGTTTCCTCCCACACCAGGAGTCCGTTGTGTGGACCTCACACCGCATTTCTCCAGTCACCAGCTGATGGACGTTGGGGTGGTGTCCACGTTGGGGCGCTTACGAATAACGCTGCCCTCGAACAATCGTGCGCGTGTCATGTCCTCGGATAACAAAAGCCACTGCGCGCGTGTAAACGCGCTCTGCTCAGTCTCTTCTGTGCGTCGCCTAGACTTTTCTGTCCAGTGTGGGAGCCACTAACCGCCTGTGACCAGCCTGAATTGAGATGGGCCCTCTCGTAAAATACATACCAGTTTTCCAAGATGTGGTGCTAAAAAGTAACTCTCACTTTTGTATATGGATGAAATGTAGAAATGATCGTGTTTGGGGTATATTGGAGCAAATGAAACATCATATTAACATGAATCTCACCGGTATTGTCTCTTTAGGTTGCTTCGCCAAAGAACCCCAGCCTGGCTGCGGGGGGTCACCCACAGAAATTGAGTTTCTCATCATTCTGGAGGTGGGATGTCTGGATCAGGAGGTTTCGTTCTGAGACCTCGGCCATGGCTTCAGTCTGCGTGTCCACGTGTCTTCATCTCTTTTCTGTGTGAGCTCAGACACAGAGAGAGAGAGTTTGAACTCTGGTTTGTCCTCCTTCCCCCTCCCAGCTTTACTGAGATCTGATTAATATAGAACATTATGGGCTTAACGTAATTTGATGCGCTTACCTGCTATGGAGGGATTGCGGCATCTATCACTTAGCACAGTTTCTTTTGTTTTTAAAGGAAAGGTGCAGGCAGGAATGAAGGTGAGCCCGCAAACAGGGAGGAAGTTAGAGGAGGGAGAACCACTTTCATTTTATTTCTGTTTTAGTTGTTCACACTGGTTGTTTCCCCCTCAGACCTGGGACTTGAACCCAGGGGTATGTGGCCAGCCGGCTCCTTCAGAGGCAACGGACCTAACCACTCTTCCACCAGGGGGGCGCTGGAAGGCAGTTTTTTTATACCAAGGTGTCCATGGCGCTCGATAATAAAACCAGGTACTGGGGTGAAGGTAGAACTTGGACAGTTCTGGGCATTCCATTGTCCTGGGAGTGTGGGAGGGTGGGATTTCCCGGGTCAGCCTGTCTGGGAACTTGATGGCAGGAGTTTTTCTCTAATAAACAAAGCAAGGGGCCAGATGGGATGAGCTAGCCACACTGTCTGAAGGCTACGGAAGTGCTGTGGTTTCGATTGCTGTGAATGTCTGTTAAGTTCCCCCAAAGATTCAGGGGATTTGGGGGTTTGGTTTGGGAGGGTGGAAGGAGTGACCGAGAAGTGCTTCGGGTATCTAGAAGACTTTCCTGGGGACTTTGCAGTGAGCTGACTCTGCAAGGGAGGCAGCCCGCCCAGGGGGAAGGGGGAAGGGCTCCAGGCCGATCTCTAGGGGCAGCGATGGCGTTGGGGGGCGGTGGTGGCATCTTGGGGCTGGATCCACGGCACTGATGCCAGATACTCAGAGTCCGGAGGCAGAGTCTGTATAGAAATACATTAAGATGCTGCTACAGACATTAGTCAAAAGAATGCAGCTCCTCTCAGAAGAGACTGAGGAAAGCCGAGGACCTGCCTCTGCAGCCGCCAGGAAATAGAGACAAAGGCCAATGGAGAATCCCCCCAAGTGCCCCACACGCAGCCTGGCATCTCCCACGCCTTTCTGGGGGCCCTGTCCGATCAATCTGGATGGGTAGCAGACGCAGGCTCCTTGAGGCCCACGGGCCCTGTTGTTTCTCTCCCTCACCTGCCTTGCTTGAGCCAAAGAAGCAGATTGTTAAAATGGTAGAATTCAGATTGAACATCGAATTGTATCGTCACAATGGGCAAGACTGGGAAGGGACCCTGTCGATCACCACCCTACGGAGAGAAGAAGGTCCAGACGTGCTGGGTAACCGGCCCGAGGTCCCCAGGGACGACTGCGTGTGACAACCCAAAGAATCTGTATGCAGGGTTCAGGGGAGGAAGCACTTGGGAAAGGGCTTATCCTCCAGGAGAGGCGGGGCTGCAGGTCAAAGGTCTCCTGGCTGAGTCCTTTGTTAGGCTAGTATGTGAGAGGGACACCTCCAATCCTCTTGGTTTGAAACTCCAGCTTTCAAGCTTGTGTCAACTCAAACTTAAGAGCATTTTGGGACATCCTGTGAATCATCTGTGATCCACTCACCAAGCAAACAGGCCAACACGCACGTAGCACTCGGTCTGGCATTTCTGCTGGGAAAGCGGCGGAACGTCAATGTGGGTCCGGTGGAGGTGGGCCCCCGAAGCTGTTTCTTCATTCCCTGCATCCCGGCTTCCCCAAAGCCCCACTCTGAGAGTCCACTCCAGAAGGAGGTGGCCCACCGACGGGCATGGAACGTACCAAATGCCAGGGCCAATCAGATTCGGCAGCTGTGTTAGCAGTACCTGTCCCAACCTTTACCCATCCCTCACTCCCTGCCCAGCTCCGCTCCCTGAGCTCTACACGGTCTTGCTGAAGACACGCAGGTGGAAGGTCCTATTAAGAAAGCACTGGGGCCCAGAGAGGGCCAGCAACTTGTGGAAGTCACACAGCGGCAAGCGGTGAGAGCTGGCACCGGCACAGGGCTCCAGCAGTGGCATCGCTCTGAGCTGAGTGCTCACCTGGGAGGCGGGCAGGGGAGTTCGGCTGGAGCGTTAGAGCCACCTTCTTTCATTTGCTCCGGAACAACCTGTCCCCCCCAATATTACTGCAAACTCAGACAACCTGTCCAGTGTTCCCACACTCCTTGGTGGCTGAGCAGCCACGAGGCTCATCGAAGGATAGGTCGAGTAAGACAAAAGGACTGAAAGTTGTCACTTCCCAGTAAAGCATGAGAAATGGAACGTTTTACAGTCTGAAGCAAGATCAGAAGCTGCTTAACTCCCCTCTTGTTTACTGAACTCAAGGACTCCATCCCCACCCCTCTGCGCCCATCTAACATTCCAGCCCATCAACTCCCTACCCCTAAATCAACAGCTCAGCCAGATGGCCTCATCGGAACCCCATCTCCAGCCCCTTCCCGTGCTAGCTGGAGACAACTTCCTTGACTCCAGCCCTAAATCAGCAGCTCAGGCCCTAGCCCGCTCCTTGCTAGAACCAGAGTCTGCCTGCTTAAAAGGCCCTCTCACACTGCTTCCCCGGCATTGCTTCTGCCTCTTCTCAGAAAGCAGCTTTTCCCGGCCTGCACTGGGGACAATAAAGTCGTGCCTCAGAGTGCATCCACTCCCTTGTCTCGGTCTCTTTCACAGTGGGCCTGTCAGTGGCGGGACTGGAATTCCTACGGGCTTGACTCCCAAACCCTCCTCTCCCTGTTCTCTATTTATTTTTAAGGACAGGAGCAGTGGGAATGAAGGCGAGCAGGCAGGCAGGAGGAGAGAGGAAGCCGTTATTGATTTTACTTAGTTCTTCAACTTGGTTGTTCCCTGGCCCTGGGACTTGCACCTGGGTCCATGGGGTACGTGTGCAGAGGAGGCAGACCCAACCACTATTCCCCCAGGGAAAACCCCCGTGTTCTTAAATATTGGTCGTTGCTGAAGGTGGAAGGCGGATGGAGCATCCAAAGGCTCGTGCTCGCTGAGCAATCTGCTCGTGTGTGCCTGAAGGCAAACGCAGACTCAGAAACGCCTGGTGATGACGGCCTTCACGCCATGCTGTCTGCGCCCCGATGGGGACAGTCGGCACGATCTGCTAGACTTTTCCGGCCGTAGACGTTCTTTTGGTTTCTTCGAAGCATTTCATAAGATGACGATTCTGAGACCTTTCTTTGGGGAGCTGACCCGGCCTCTCTTGGGGACACTCAGCTTGTCCTCGTTTGTGCCATCAAAGAGCTGACTTCCGAAGGCTCTTGTCCTGGGGGGACTATCATCAGGGTCCGAGAGTGGAGGGTGGGGTCCTGGGGCCGGACTTCAGGGCAGCATGCTCACGGGGTCTGGGTGGCAGTGCCCACCGGGCACAGCCCCCCAGCTTACTGCCACCGTGTCCCCTCCGTGCATACCTTATGGTCGCACAAGCCTTCCCCCCACGCCCCTCACTTCATGGCACAGCGGTCGCCTGAGGTGGGCACTGTGGATGTGACCCCCCACTTTATGGTGCTTGGAGTTGATGGGCGCATCAAGGTCACAGCCTGGGCTCACACGAGGGCGAGCGGGCTGTGACTGCAAGCCAGGCCTCAGGGCCCCTGCCACTACCATCCAGCGTGGCCAAAGGTCTTTGTTTTCGGGGGGTCTTCTGGGTCTAGAAAGTGTGGGTGCAGCTCCAGGTCAGGAAGGCTTGCTTGGAGGGGCCACACAAGGCAGAGGGAGAGTGAGTACAGCTGGGTGTGAGGGTGATATGAACCGCAAGAGACTGGAGGTGGAGCAGGGGCCATGGAGGGACTGTCAGAGGGACAGAGAAAGGGGGGCTAATCAAAGGGACAGAGCAGGGAGGGACCCAGGCTTTGCATCTATTGTGTCCCTGGTGCCAGCCCAGCCTCCCCAGGAGCCCTCAGCTGCGGGGACGCCCCAGCTCCAGGCTGACTCCTGGGCCGTCTCTCCTGCCCACTAGCATCCCGCCAGCCCCGGCTGTTGGCTCTGGCTTCATCTCCCTTCTCCAACCTCCTCTTCGTTGTCCCTATTTTAACAGGACTTTACTATGAGTGACACCTGCCTTCTTGGTTTCTGCTCCATGACAGTCTTAGAATTAAAAGAAAAAAATCTCGTGGACATTTGCAGAAGAACAAAAAGAAGACAGACTTGTGTCTAGGCCTGGACAGGTGTGCCCACCTGCTCCCTGGGGAGGGCTGGGGAGGGGAGTGGCACTTCCGGTCTGGTCATTTGTACCCGCTGATTGTGGTAAAACATGCATAACATGAAAGCCCCTACGTCAACCCTGTTGAGGCAGCAGCTCGGTAGCGGCGAGCACATTCACAGTGGCGTGCACCCCACCTCTGTCTAGTTCCAGAACATTTCCTTGCTTCAAACGGAAGCCTCCCACCTGCTCTCAGCGGTCCCTCCCCGTCCCGCCCACCCCCAGCCACCGCCAGCCTCTCTGCGGCCAGCCTGTTCCAGACACTCCAGCTCTTTGCGTCTGTCTGTCTCCTCTTAGCTAACGTCTCCGAAGGTCAGGGCTGCCCTGCCTGGCCGGCAGCAGGGCTGCATTTTACATGGAGGGACAGACCACACTTTGTTGACCCCTTCATCCACTGGGACAAACTGGGGTTGTATCTGGCCTTTTTTTGAGGACAGGTGCAGGTGGGACTGAAGGCGAGCGGAGGAGGGCAGGAAGAGAGAGGAGGAAGAAGCACTTTGTTTATTTATTTAATGTAGTTGTTCATCTGGTTGCTCCTGTTGGGATGTGAACCCGGGTCCTCGGGGTGTGTGAGGACAGTGTCCAGTCGCTGCTCTGCAGGGCGCGCCGCGGCTGCTTCCGTCTTCGGTCTCCTGCGAATGGTGCCGCGAGGGACCTGGTGTCCGTGTTTTCCTTTGAACGCTGCTTCGGCTCCTTTGGCCTTACACCTAGGAGTGGAATCGCTGGGTCATCTCGTGAGTGTAGGCTTAACCTATGGAGGAATCCTACTTGGATATTATTTTTTTTAAAGAAAAGTGCAGCAGAAATGAAGGTGAGCAGAGACAGGCAGGAAGAGAGAGGAGGAAGAAGCGCTTTATTCTGTTGAATTCTTCATCTTGGTTGTTCCCCGGCCTTGGGATGTGAACCCAGGACCTTGGATGTGTGTGGGCTGCACCCAAGTCCTGCTCCACCGGGGCGCGCCCGCGCTACTATTGTTCATGGGCAATTTGAATCCTAACTTTAATGTCTGCACACCTGGCTCTCCCCTGGAAATCGGTAGCGTGCTCCCAAGCCGTTTCTCCAGGGGACAGAGCTGCCTGCCTGGCCAGCGCCACCTGCAGGGTCCCATCTGCCTGCCACCTCCCCTTCCCTCCTCCCTGGCTCCTGGGTTTCAGGCAGCAGTGATAACACCAACCAGCACCTGTCCACCCCTTCCTTCCAGGCACTGCTCCCGATGAAAAGTGTGAGAGATATGTCCCCTGTCCTTTTCTCTGAGTCCCTTCCCATGGCCACCCTCACTATATTATTCCTGCTGTTTAGGAAAAGGCTCTGGTGTTGGGGGGGCTACTCTGTCTCCGCCTCCATCCCCGGGGTGAGGGCGGAGGGGACCATAGATAACATCTGGGCAGGAATCTGGTCTGGGGACAGGGTCAGCCTCCTCAAACTGCTTGGGCCTGAATTCTCCTCCTAGGAGTATACACACTGCTTCAGATGCTGTTGTGATGAGGTTGATAAGAGCTATTGCAGGGAACACAGATGTCCATGTCCCCACCCCCAGAGCTGGTGGACGCGACCTTATTTGGAAAAGGGTCTTTGCAGCTGTAAGTCTGCGGGGTGCTGAGGGACGGTGCTGGACGAGCCAGGTGGGCCCTCCGTGCAAGAGCCAAGTCCTCACAGGAGACAAGAAGAGACACGCACAGAGGAGGAGCCGTGGGGTGGAGGCGGAGTGCACGGCAGCAGCCCTCCTGGGGCCCAAAGAGACAGTATTCCTGGTGCTTGAAGCCATGTCGTTTGTGGTCCCTTGTTAGGGCAGCCCCCGGAAAGGAAAAGTGCTCTCTGAGCATTGGCTGTTTTTCTGGAAGGGGTGACTATGATTTTGTTCCCTCGAAGATGTGGACTGTGATCCAGCCTTTGGAAAGGCATGGTGACGCAGGCTTCCACTCCCTGAAGACACTCCCTCCCGGGAACCGGGCCGACCCCGAATTTCAGGAGCCCTCCGGACTTGGCTTGGAGGAACATTTGGTCACGGGGGGATCCTCCAGGGAGCTGTTCTAGCGGGTCCCGGGGGCTCCAGGACGGTGGGGAGGTCATCCCACGCTGTCCAGAGCCAGAGTGCGTGGTTCCACCAGGTTCGCAAAAGGCCAGCGATTCAGGCCTTCGGGCCTTCACCTTGTCGGCACCAGCTTCTCCCTCGCCGGGGCAGGGACAGCGCCCCAGCCGTAGTCAGGGTACACGGCTTTGTTCTTCAGACAGGATCAGAGTGAAGTTCTAGGAATTTCCACGTGGACCGGGTTGGCTGAAGGGGGCTGAAGGGAAAGGGATGTGAGGCCCAGGGCCTCCGGGGAAGATGGCGACGCCCTGGTCTCTCCCCTGAGTGGGTCCTCCCTTGCTCCCGGCCCTTCAGCGGCAGCCGTCAAGAGTTTCTTGCTCTGTTCTCTGCAGGGACTGTCCTCTCAGGAGCTCACAGCCCTGACAGTGTCTCAAGAACTATGTGCGCTTGGAGAGTGAACTGCGGGTTTTCAGACCCCTGATGCCAGTGAGGGAGCTGAGACATGCCGATGGGACGCTGGGTCCGTCCAGAAAGAATTCATGGAGAGAGTCGTTGGCCAGGAACACACAGCAGGTTTATTAAAAGCAGAAGTGGTCACTTGAGGTGCCCTGCGGGGCTGAAAGTTTACATCAAGAGAATGCACGTGTGTGTGTGTGTGTGTGTGTGTGTGTGTGTGTGTGTGTGTGTGCGCGCACATGACCGAAGGTGTCTGCTGGCTGCCTCTCACTCAAGCAAAATGGATTCTTTAATATAAATGAGGGTTCGGGGCTTCCCCCTCTGTGGGCATGTCCAGGTTACCCTAACATAGAAGGTGCTTATGCTTTTATGGGAGACCTTAAAAACAGTTATGGGGTGCATCTGGTTGTGTAGCAGTTAGGTCAGCTGCCTCCAGCTGAAGCGCAGGCCACACGCATCCCAAGGACCCTGGTTCGCATCCCAGCTTGGCAAGAACAACCAAGATGGACAACTTAATAAACATAAAGCGCTTCTTCCTCTCTTCTCCTGCCTGCCTGCCTGCTTGCTTTCGTTCCTGACTCAACTTTCCTTCAAAGAAGTGAAAAAGAAGTTATAGGGGTAGAAAGTCTTATCAAATGCTCTGCAGTTTATTGGTTGTAAATTACTACCTAATACATTGTTCCAGAATGTAGTGCCTTAAAATGACATCTTTTCTGAAAGGAAAGGTGCAGGCCGGAGTGAAGGTGAGTAGACGGGCAGCCAGGAAGAGACAGGAAACATTTATTTAGTTGTTCATATTGGTTGTCACCCTGGTCCAGCCCTGGGATGCAAACCCAGGTCCGTGGGATGTCCATGGACTGCGCTCACCGGAGGCAGCTGGCCTAACCGCTGCTCCACCAGGCTGTATGGACACACATTTTTTATCTCATCATTTCTGGGTTGGGAACCTGAGCGAAGCGTAACTGAATCACCTGCTTCCCAGTTTCTACAAAGTCGCACAGTGTCACTGGGGCCACGGGCTCATCTGACGACTGGACTAGGGCTGGTCTGCTGGCCGTCTCCCTCCCTGCACTGTGGGCAGGATTAAGTGCCCGGCGGTTGCTGGACCGAGGCTGCCCTCCGTCCTTGCCAGGGGCCTTTTCTATCCGGGCAGCATATGAGGAGAGCCAGAGAGAGAAAGGCTGCAGCAAGATGGAATTCAGACTTTTATGATCAGTTGGCTCATGTCTTGCCAGGCAGGAAATGCTTTGCATCATGTCTGAGTCCCCTCTTTGGAAGGCTCTCCTGCTCAGAAAGCCCCGGGATTCCCTCTCTGCTCACCTTTGGCCCTTTCTGTTTTGAAGCACCTGTTCCCCTTTTCCCTCGCGCAGCAAGAGTAGCCGATAGAATGTTCTGTCTGGTATTTGTACGGACTGTTTGTATGTTGGCTAGGGATTATCTCATTTAACCGTCAAAACTGCCTTTACCTGATTATGCCCATTTTACAGATGAGGGCTGGAAAGCCCCTGACCGAGGCCACATAGCTAGGGAGGAACCCGGCCAGGCACGGTCCTACCCTCTCTGCACCTGACCTGTCTCCCATGAAACTAGAAGCTCCAAGAGGAGCCTTGGGGACCCATGACCTGGCTGAGTGCCTGGCACTGAGGGGACATGCTGTGTGTGGGAGGGGCTAGGCATTTTGAAAAGAGATTCATCTCCGGTTGGTGCCAAACTTGTGGCCAAACTGTGTCCCCACAGAGAGAAGCACGTGTTCCCACTGCCAATGGGCCTCTGAGGCGGGCTTGCTCTGACTCTCCCTGTCCCTCCCCGTCCCTCACTGCCCCTCACTGTGCCTGGGCGCCAGGGCACGGTCCTCCCTGGTCAGCCCAGGACCTGGCTCTGCTGAATGCTCATCTTGAGCATCACCTTATCCCGGAGGGGTCTGGCTGCCACCTGGCACTGGGGCTGCAGAGATGTTGCGAGTTCTTCTAGTTTCTGCCAGTGTTCCCAGGATTCGAGTCCCAGTGTCATCAGTCTTGTGTTCTCTTGTTTTCTCTGAAAAGGAAGGTGGGCAGCAGGCGGAGAGAGGAGGAAGAAGCGTTTCATTTCTTTAGCTGTTCATTCGGATGGTTCCCCTGTGCTGGGCTGTGAACCCGGGTCCTTGGGCTGTACGTGGACGGTGCCCCAGGCTCGGACGTCACCCCGGAGCCCTCATCCCGGACTTCCAGCTGCGACCTCAGGCGGGTGGGCTCCAGAGCCCCACTGAGGGCAGGACTGCGGTGCCCACGCCTCTCCTCTCCATTTCCAGAGTGAGCTGGTGTGAGTGCTAGGTCGCCCTGCATGTCACACAGCATCCGAGGGCCAGTCACCGCCCGTCCTGCTGGCACTGAATTGACATTAAGTCACTGCCTCCTCACTACGTCCAGGGAGGTGCTCATAGCCTGGTTTTCCGAAGATTTCATTCAAATTCTGTTTTCTAATATCCGGTAGTGGGAACAATCCAAACCTTCAATGCTCCAGAAGCTACGCCCTGAAGACTCCCTCCCGCTGCTCTTCCTGGGAATGTGCACGGAGCCCCCAGCCCTGCCCGCAGCGGCTCTGTGCTGCCCTCGACCCCCAGACCGCTGCTTCACAGCACACCCTGGCCTCGTGGTTTTAAATTGGAGGATCCGGTGCATTTCGTAGGCGAGGGGCCCGCGTGCTGAAGCCAGGTCTTCAGAGTGCAAAGCCCATCGGACCCCAGCTTGGGGAGGGACGTCAGCTGGCCGTGGCCCCCGGAATGTCTTCTCAATGAAACTGTTCTCAATGGGCACTTCTGACAGTCACACCTCCCGGTGCCAAGAGTGCTGCGAACAAACCAGCCAGGGGCCCGGCCTGGCAGAGGACTTGGAGAAAAAGGGGTTTTGTTCTCCAGCCCCTGAAGACCGGCAGAAGTTGGCGGGTTGGCCATACTGCCTTTCTCTCTAGTCTCTATAAGAGCTAAAATGTTTTCTCTGCCTGCCAAGACTTGGCGGCAGCCCCTGGGGTCCTGTGGTGTCCCCCTCGAGGGCCGGCTCCCACGCCTCACCTCCCTTTGACGGCCTGGACGACCACGGGCAGCTGGGGGGCCCTGCCAGGTCTTGGGGCTCAGCCTTCTGAGCGGGCGCCTCTGCTCCCATGTCTGGATCTACTTCTCGAGCTGGGAAGGGACTCCCTGTGCCCACGCTCCGTGCCAGCCAGCCTTCGGCGGGAGGCCGACCAACCTGGCTAATGAGGACCTGGCATGGGGAGTTCGGTGTGGAGCGACGCCCCCTCTACTGAGGCTCCCATTTATGGCCTCTCTGTCCCCTGCTGCCCCCAGGCTTCTTTTGCTTCCAAAGCAGCTCAGTCTGAAAGATGCTGGGAGGCTGCCAGAGCCAGGCCTGGTGACATTCTTCCCAGGAGAGCAGGTGCCCCAAGCCAGGAGCTAAGCTCTTTGCCCCGAGAGCCTGCGGCTTCCTGCGAGGGCCCCCCAGAAAGGCTTGAGCGAGGCCACCTTTTGTGCCTCCATCGGCCTTCGTCTCAGTGTTTCCTGGGGCTGGGGAGGCAGGTCCTATCAGTCTTCTGATAATGATCCTCACAGTTTTGAGGAGTGTCTGTGTTAACATCTTAATGAATTTATAAACGGACTCTGCCTGGGGACGCTGAGTGAATGGCAGCAGAGCCTGCCCTGAATCTGAGAGTCCATCTTGCCTGGGAGACAACTATCCCCCCAGGAGCCCTTCCCCGGGGGCAGGTCTACTCCTTTACTGAGCCAGCCCACTTCTGGATATTTGAAGCATTTCTCTGGGTCACTCCTTCCACACCCTGGAACTGAACCCCCAAATCACCCCAGTCTTTGGGGGAAGCTAACAGCTGGACTTAAGCAAACAGCAAGCAGGAGGTTTCTCTGTTCCTCAGCTGCCAGCTGTGAAACGGGTACAATGGAGAGAATTGACAAAGCAGACCCCTGGCCTCCAACAACAGCACTGAATTGGCCAGAGGGGTGGGGTGCATGGACCCTGGGAGGCGATCAGAAATGTGGTGGGAGGCGCGGGGTGTCAGCCCCCCGAAGCGGGTGAGCCTGCCTCCCAGAAGCTTACTGAGTGCTATGGAAACAATGTTTTCTCTGTTAAAAGCACAGAAAAGGGGGCGCCTCTGTGGCTCAGGCAGTGAGTGAGGTGCCTGACGCGGAGGAGGGAGCTGGACTAGCTGCAGACAGGCTGGGTTCCTCCAGAGACAATTTGTGGAGACAGTCCTCGGCCAGGAACACACAGCGGGTTTATTAAAAGCAGAAATGATTAACTGAGGTTCCATCAAGAGAACGCACACGTGTGCCTGGGTGGGACCTAAGCTGCCACCTCTCACTCACGGCGGCGGAGTCTGAGTCTCTAGGGCGTCGGGGCTCTGGGCGTGTCCAGGTCACCTGCAGAGAAGATGCTGCCTGCAGCCTGCTGGGGTGTGTGGGGCTGCTAAGCTGAGATCCCTCCTGGGGTCTCTTTCAGGCTTTGCCGGTTCATTTACTGCTCAGATATTTGCGCACCAGCCTGCAGCTTCCAGGCTGCACTGTCCCCGCTTCAGTGCAGACCCTGTAACGCCTGTGGGCCTGGCTTGGAGACCTGGGGCCAGGGATTAAAAAAAGCCTAAATAAAAAAGAAATGTGATGAAGGTGCAGCATCCAGATGAAGTGGAAAGAGGGTCAGCTGTGGCCAGAAGAGCAGAAACAGGACCTGCTGGTGTCTGCGCTGTCTGGTTCCCAATGGCCTGGGGGGGTGACGGGGGGACCCCTAAACCCAGCTTTGGGGAGGTATGGTCTAGGACACGGTCACCAATGAGGATGGCCAGGAGGGACCCCTAGTGTTGGGGTGTAGGGTCTGCACCCTGAGGAGCACCCCTCAACACAAGGCTTGAGTCAGCCGGCAGAGGTGCAGCCTTGGTGCGTGTGCCAGGTTTGCAGAATAGCTGGGAGCATGCTGCTTGGACACGTGTGGAGTGTAGGGGAGGAAAAGTGTTCCCTCCCCGCCACGCCCCTTTTTTTTAAAGGAGAGATGCAGGTGCGAATGAAGGCGAGTAGGCAGACAGGCAGGAAGAGGAGGGAGAAGCCTTCCACCTTATTTCTATTTAGTTGTTCATGTTGGTTGCTCCCTGAGCCCCGGGACGCGAAGCCAGGGCCCCAGGAGGGATGCAGACGGTGCTCACCCTGGAGAGAGTGGACCCAGCTCCACCAGGCCCTCCTCCTTCTTCCTTTTCCGGTCTTTTGGCTGCCTTACTTCAACTGACTTAAAACAGATAAACAGGAAAAAGCAAACTGGATGACCTACGGAGGCCCTTGGCGATTTATCTGAATGATCAATGACTTCAAAAGCAGCCTGGCAACTGAACAGAATCGCGAGCCCGGGAAGGCCTAGAACCCGAGGACCCAAAGGGGAGGGTGGCCACTCCCAGGAAGGCAGAGTGGCTGTTTGGAAAACAAAGGCCGTGGCTTTGCAGATCATTTTCTAGGAAAAGAAGGGACCCTGGCAACGGCTGTCTTCTGGGTGCAGCCCAGTCAACGGTCACTGTCTGCACTGGCGGGTGGGGACATGGAAAAGCACAGCAAACAGGATGTGGGTTGTTTTGTAGATTCAGGTTGCCTGCAGCTTCTCATTGTTGAGTTTCAAGAAATGTGCTCACATTCCTTTTCTGAGAGATGGGGATTCCCTTAGAAATGTAAATGCCTCTGATAAAAGGGCAACTTTTCCTTGGCTTTCAGATCATTCCTTACTGTCTCTTAACAATAATCAGCCTAAAAGAACCCTCACTCCACAGAGAACTCATCTGGGTGGCAAATCCTCCTTCTCTCCACTGACTTCCAAAGGCGCTGGACAGCAGCTGGAAGACCTTCTGCAGAGAGGCTTTGGGGAAGCAGCGTGCAGCCTGGCTCTGTCCAGCCTCTGAGAGACACCCTGGGCTTGTGGTCCTCCTCGCCTTGTCTGTGAGCTCCTCTGGTCACTTCTGTGTCCTGTGGGCATCTAGCACTGGACCTGCCCATATGACCAGCTCAGCATGAGGTTGGGGAATATTTTTAAAGGAAAGGTCCAGACAGGAATGAAGGCAAGTAAGCAGCGAGGAAGAAGCACTGTATTATTTCATTTAGTTGTTCATCCTGGTTGTGCCCGCTGGTCCCAGGACGTGAACCTGGCACCTAGGGATGTATGTGGACAGCACCCACTGCTATTCCGCTGGGGCATGCCGAGAATGGAGAATTTAATGGCTCAGATAGGATTTCTGGGGCCACTTCGCAAGCATGGGCAATTCAAGTGTGGCTTGAGTTCAAGTGTTACAGCTCTCCTGGTGGCAAGAAACCAAGCGGGCACTCTTTCTTTCGGAAGTATTTTAGGTAAGTTTATAATGTGCAGGCTCAGCAGGGGTCTTTCCTTAAAATAAGCTGAGCACAGAAAATAGAGGGTGCACTTACATAGTTTAGAGCAGGCACGGAAAGGAGAGGTGTAAATTAAAGCGGGGGGTTGCAAACGGAGCCCAAGTTAGTTATTTGTGGATTCTTCTTATGGGCAGTACACACAGGATTCAATTTGCAAGACATATACTTTCAAGATACGCACAAAATTCCATTTGCAAGTAATAAAGGAAGTCCTTTATCTGTTGGTAACATATTAGTTGTCTCGTCTCGGCATTCCAGGAAGCTCAGACCACAGGGCACCTGTCAGCTCGGCAGGTTTACCGCTGTCTTCGTGGCGGCTGGAAACTGTGGGCAAGGCTTTTCCCCCTCACAGTTGGAGGGGTCCAATGGGCGATCTCCAGGGACATCATTCCTTCCTGCCCACCCTGACAGGCCCACGGTGAAAGAGACCGAGACAAGGGAGTGGATGCACTCTGAGGCACGACTTTATTGTCCCCTGTGCAGGCCGGAAAAAGCTCCTTTCTGAGAAGAGGAAGAAGGAGCAATCAGAGGGAAGCTGTGAGAGAGAAGCTTTTAAGGGGTAGTGGCTGACAAGCATGAAGGAGGCTGGAGGTGGAATTTGGATAAGGCCATCTGGCTGAGCTGTTGATTTAGGGGTAGGGAGTTGATGGGCTGGAGTGTTAGGTGAGCAGGAGGGTTGGGGATGGAGTCCTTGGGTTCAGTAAACAGGAGGGAGGTTAAACGGCATCTGATCTTGCTTCAGGCTGCAAAACATTCCATTTCTCATGCTTGGTTGGAAAGTGACAACTTTTAGGCCTTTTATCTTACTCTGACCTGTCCTTGATGAACCTTGTGTCTGTTCACACCCTAGTAAGAAGAGGTCATTCAGCATAAAAATGCAGGGGAGTTAGGAGAGGTCTGCAGACTCTCACTGTGAAGAATTGGAGCACCATCCTGTGCCTGAATGGGACCCCAGGTCTCCAGACCACACCCGCACCGGGCAGCCACCAGGGTGGAGCAGAGAGAAAGGGCAAAGGGAGAGGGACAGAGAGAAGAGATGCCAGAGACCCTTTCCCAGTCTGCTCTGAGCAGAAAAGCTTGTGCCCCATCCTCTGCTGCTCACGACCCACTAATCAGATTTCTTTCTGGATGAGAGACAGTATCTGCAGTACCCTGAGGAGCACTGAAACAGGAGTGTAAGTGCAGGCACGTGACGGAGATTTTATCCGCGAAAACCAAGAAGTGAACGGTCTGTTCTCTGGGGGCGAGGTCAGGACTTGGGGGACCTGTGTCCAGACCACAGTGACTTGAGCAAGGAGAGCAGACACTGAGGGAAGCTGCCAGCCGAACAGTCATCTTGAAAGGGCAGCAGGCTCGGCAAGATCTTGAGACATTTTTTGAGCTCCCACTGCATGTCCGAGCTGTGTGGACGGCCATGGAAGTGCTGTCAGTTCCCTCGAGGAACTGACAGCCTGGGGGATATAAAGGACGGGGAACTGGACAGATTTGAGCTCCTTCTAGGTCACAACCACTCCCTGTAGCAATAACCTTTTGAGAAACATCTGGAACTAGTCCATGCTGGCCCTGAGGGTTAGCTTCACGGGCCTGAGACCTACGGCTCTCAGAATATCTGACCACAGGGTCTAAGGTTACTTTGATGGCTGGTCAGCACTGAAAACCTCTGCGCGCCCTCCTGCCTGCTCCTGGAAGTCCCTGGGGGTTGTGTCGAGGGGGGAGCTGGCCAGTGAAAACACACAGGCCCTTCAGGTCTCTCTGAGGGTGGGGTCTGAGGTGGGGTCTCTCTCTGAGAGCCTGAGAGCACTTCAGCGTAACTTCCCCGATTGCAGAGGTCGGTGCAGACGGCCCCTGCCCCGAGACGGAGGCCGAGAATGCAGCTGGGCCCACACACGTGTCATGTCGAGGCTTCGGCCAGCTGGGTCTTTGTGTGTGGCCAGAAGTACCGTTAGGAGCCTGGGCGTGCGGGGACCCTTTCTCTTGACTGGCAGCCCGAGGTGCTGGGCCGGGTTAGCGTGAAGGACTAACTCAGGGCCAGAGAGGCCTCCCCGATGGCCGGACCTCAGGAACATAGGTCAGGGTCCTTAGGGGCCCGGCGGGGCCCTGAGAACATACGTTTCCCTTTTGGGGTTCAGCCTTTGTTACCTAAGCTATTGAGAAAATGAAGGCACACTTTACTGGTGAGATTTGTGGGGGCCCGGACTTGGTGGGCCCCCTGGTCAAAGGCCCCCCCGACCCACTGTTTAGCGGGAGGCTCCATGGCGTCACTCAACATTCTAAATTCCAGAAAGACAGTTATGTAGCTCTGCCAACGTGCTGGGAAGGACTGGATTCTGCCTCCACACCCATGTCCAGGGGGCTCCTCTGCTGAGGTGAGGAAAGAGGATGACGGGGGCGGTCAGCTAAGGGCTCTGTGAGAAGTTAATTCAGGGAGCTGGCGGTGCCAGGTGACGGCGAGCGACTGGGGGCTCCAGGCCCCGAGAACCGGAGGGTAAAACAGGAGTCAGCACGCACCACTGTGGGGGGAGAAACTGCTTTCTCCACCTTCTTTGGTTCAGTGAGGGCCTTGAATTAAACCACGAAAGACAGACTAAGCGGCATGAGTCTGCATCACCTGTTCAGGCAACAGGTGGACTTGGGCTTGTCTATGGACCTTGGACTTGGGCTTGTCTATGGACCTTAGCCGGGAAGGCAAAGGGGCAGAAAGTCTCCCCGGGAAGGACAGCAGCTTTCTTCGGGAGAAACTAGGGGAGGGAACAACGCCTGTGATGCTTGACCGGAAGCCCTGCGAGTGGTCTTTGTCTTCTCTGGGGCCGAGGACTCCAGGGGGAGCATTTATGACAATTTTCCTTCCTCCGGAAGGTCTCTCAGTAGCCAGATAGGACAGTTCTAAGGAGGTTGCTTTTGACTTCTGTGGAATCTCAACGGTCTCCAGTAACATGGTCTGCAGGCCGATTCTGGGGTTCTGACTGGGTCCTCCCAGCACACAGCCTGGCAGTTGCTTGACCAATGTTTTTCAAGGAGGGAAGGAAGCAATGAACGGATGGATGGACACGGCAGGGTGACACGGGGAGGCTGCTAGCTGAGGTCCCAGCACGTGGCACAGGGATTTGGGCAGGAGATGAGGCCAGACTGTCCTCTCAGGTGGAAAGCAGGCCCCACACAGCCAAGCGGCTCCCTCTTGCCTCAGGGGCACATCTGGAAGCAGCAAAGGTGTCGTCACCGGGCAGCTTCGTGCTAGCTCATCTGCCATCTGCCAGGACTCAGGAGTTGAGTTCTGAGATTTTGAGACCTGCAATAGATTTGGAGCAAGAAGTCAGAAACATCAAGTCTGCTGCTCAGTTTACTGAGAGGGTGGACTTTTTCTCGGAAGAATTGGGGAAATGTGTGCCTGCTATGTTCTCCTGGGGACACTGGCTTGAAAAGGGGAGAGGGGGGATCGTGGGAGGAGCAGAGTGCTGGGCGGTGCTGGTGGGGATCCACCAGTGACAAATCTCCCTGGACCTGAGGCCGATGGACCTCCCTTCAAGGCCTCCTAATCTGGGGCTCTGGCTCCAGCCCAGCCTGGGTTCGATTCCCAGGAGGGACTCGATGTTCTTCTGGAACAGGCCTGTGATGGGTTGTCCAGATGTCTGACTGGCCCCGTCAGCACGGCTTTGTCCACAGTCCTGTAAAAACACATCTTCTTCTGACGTCATTCCTTCCATGTCTTTCCTGCTCTGCAGAGCAGCTCTGGTGTGGGTGTCTCTTCTGCAGCAGACGTGGGCTCCTAGAACTCTGAGACAGTGAGGCAACTTCCCTGGATGCGACTGACCTTCGCAGAGAGAGGAAGGAGACCTCTTTTGAACGAATAAAGTAAGGTGCCTGGCCAACAGTGTGGCAGAGTTCATCAGGCAGGTAAGACGGGAGCAGGGGCTGGAATCCAGGTCTCAGCTTCTCAGGACGTCACGCCCCTGAATATGAGCCTCCTGCCCCAGCCCCGCTGCGGGCAGAGTGCGGCCGGAGAAACCAGTGGGGTTACAACTGAAGTCTGGAAAATCACAGAGCAAACTCAGTTTGGCCAATTCCTTGGCAAATCAAGGAGAAAACACGTTTCCAAACGGAAAGCATATTGAGTCCCCAGTGCTCGCCTCTAGCCCTTGGCCTCTGGCTTGGAAACAAAAGAGGGTTGTTGGGTCCCTGGGCTGGGAGCTGGCTCACAGGTCAGGATGGGCACTGGGAGCCTCTGGTCTGGGAAGGCGGGTGTGCATGCTTGGCTGCCTGCTGGTCGGAAGCTGGGGAGAGGCCGACTGGCAGCCTCTTCCTTCTCCCCACGTGGCAGCGGGGCCGTGCAAAGTTATCACCTGGCCTCCTGGCCTCATGCACATGGCCTGCCCAGCACAGTGCTTTGCGTAGTTAGACCCTCCCGGTGGCGGTCCTTGCCGGCTGCTGCCGTGATTGTGTGCGGTCCGCTACACTGTCACCACCTCCACACCCTTTCCTGGTTCTGCCCAGCGAGGAGAATCATTCCATTCATGCACAGACGTCCCAGGGTGCGTCCCCTTTTGATGAATGACGCTGCAGTTAGTTCTGGAGAGAGGGAGCTCATCTGGTGTGGACAAAATATTAAGTCACAGGATGGTTATCTCAGAGTGACCACCATCCACTTAGTTGCTCAGGCCAGGACTGGGGTATCCCCTCGAGTCCTCCCTGGCCTGACCCCTGCATCCTGTTACCTGCATGTCTTACTGGCTCAGCTTCCAGAACAGGCCTGGTGCTTCTTCTCCTCATTTTCCTGCATCCCAGGCCCCTGCTGGACCACACACAGCCTTCTAACTACTCTCCTCTCCCGTCTGCTGCCACCCAGTCCCCACGCAGCAGCCAGACTCCTCTTTGAACCAGTTGCTACTTCTCTTCTTTAAGTCCTTCAATATTTTTTCAGAGTAAACATTTCAGGACATGCAATATATATTCAAAATGAGGGGATCCTGGGGGCCCAGGCATCTGTGACAGAGGTTGGGGTATAGACCGTGTAAAACCCAAGAAATGGGTGTGAGACTTGGGGCAGAGGGGGCGTGAAACCAACAATGAAACTCTTCCTTCCTTCCTTCCTTCCTTCCTTCCTTCCTCCCTCCCTCCCTCCCTCCCTCCCTTCCTTCTTCTTTCAAAAAAAATAAGTTCTTACTTTCAAAGCATGACACAAATCAGCATACACTTGGTGAATTTTCACAAAGCAAACATACCCGTGCAGCGAGACCCCAGATCATGAGCAGAACGTTTCCTGCCCTCAGGAACCCCTCTTAGCCACCACTCTGGCTTTTGACGCCATTGGCTCATTTTCCCTGCCTTTGACCTTTACATATGTGGAAATTTGGAGCATATCCCTTTTGTGCTTGGTTTCTTTTTCTCCACATTCCATTTACTAAGTGACCGGCAAAGGGTGTGGATTTTGTTCTACGCGCTAAAGAGCCCCCACACTAAAAACCAAGAAGTCCATTCGAGGCACACACACATCGCAACATTGCTGGGCAATCTCTGCTGGAGCTGAGCGTGGGCCCCAGCAACGCCCGGGTGGGTACACATCCTACCGTCACGCCTGCCTGTGTTCTCCAAAGACCTGGTTGAGGTTAGTGTTGGGCCCCAACTGGACACCCTCAGGAAAAATGATCACTGTCCCCTTTTTCAGATGAAGACATGGAGGCTCAGAGCAAGGCTGAAAGATGTCTTAGTGTGTGTGGGCTGCTACAGCAAAATACCGGGGACTCTGTAGCTTACAGACAGTGGAAAGGTGTTTCTCGCAGCTCTGGAGACAGGGATCCAGGTGCGAGTAGATTTGGCGTCTATTTTTTCAAGGGAAAGGTGCAGGCAGGAGTGAAGGTGCAAAGCGTGTAAGGCAGGGAGAGAGAGGAGGAAGAAGCGCTTCATTCATTTTATTTAGGTGTTCATCTTGGTTTCATCCTCTGCCCATGAAGGGTCCTTGGGATGTATGTGGTCTGCGTTGGCCGGAGGCAGCAAAGGCCACCACTACTCCACCAGGGAGCGTCTCTCAAGGACTTAAAAAAAAAAAGACTTAAATTTCCCAATAGCTACCTATTTATATAGCAAACTTGCAAAGATAGTCCCTAGATCTCCCACTTACCCCAGCCCCCCGGCTCCCCCTGTTACCGTGGAGCATGACAGCACATCCGTCACAAGGAGACGCCAACACCGGGACATGATTTGCTAACCTCCATCTTCTATTGGGATTTCATGAGCTTTTCCACTAGTGTCCTCCTGTGTCAGAGTGGCATCCAGGACAGCACGTGGCATCTAGTCATTGTGCCTCAGAGTGTCCTCTGGGCTATGACAGTGTCTTAGTCTTGCCTTATTTGTCATGCCCGTGTCCCTTCCAGGTGTCTGGCGCTCTGCAGAATGGCCCTTGATTTGGTCCGTCAGATTTTTTTCTCACGGTGAGACTGGGGTTATGGCTTCTTGGCAGGAAGACCCCAGAGAAGGAGAAATGTTCCCATCATATGGGAGGAGGCCAAAGACCAGCAACATGGCAGTCTGGTCACGGGTCACGGTAGCAGCTGCCTTTCGTGAAATTTCTCTGCTGAAAGGTGGCGCACTCAGAAACAAGTCACTGAGCACAGCGCAGGCTCAGCGTGGGAAGGGCCCGTCAGCTCCCCTCCTGGAAGAGGGAGTAGCTACATAAATTATTTGCAGTTCTTTTGTAAGGAAGATTTGCCTCTTCTATTCATTCATTCATTCATTCATCAATTATTGGTGCCCGTGTGGACTGTGCATACTTATTTTATACTTGGAACCGCAGATCATATTGGCTGTTGTGTTGTTTTTTTCCAGTTTTGTCCACTGGGATCTCTTTCAGCTTAACTTTTATTTCTTTTGCATGCCCTAATCCTTCTATTTATTCATGTATCATTCATTCATTCATTTTATGACTACTTTCTGACGCTCTGGGCTCATCTTGTAATTTCCCTGCCCTAGTCCAAGAATCAACCATTTCTCCCAGGACCCCTGATTCCTTATATTGGGGAGTGGTTTTAGAGACCAAGATCTGAGCGCCAGGGTGCTTGTACTGGGGTGTGACTGCTTGGGGGCTCTCTGAGCAGACAGAGCTAGGGAAGAGACACCTGCATGCACACACCCACACACATGCTCCTCTGTAATGATCTCTGTCCCTGCCCATCAGTATCTAAGCGTGAAACCACACTGGTGTTTTTTGGCGAATCCAGTACCCTGAGGTATATTTCAGCCTCCCTCTTCGGTGATCCAGCATTTCTTTCTCCTGTAGTGAGAAATCAAATGCGTACCATCGACCATCCATTTACTTAACTTTTTAACCCCAGCAGATCTGCATGACATTTCAGGCTCGTGAGAAACAGCTTTCACTGACTAAGCTACAGTGAGCGTGTCCCGTTGCTGTGGTCTGTACCAAGGTTTCCAGCGAAAACGTTTTTCCAAAGTTACTTAGATCAGTGCTTCCCCTGTCCCTTACAGCGAGGTCATGTCATAGAGGGAAGTTCTTCTGTCATCATCTGGGTTCCCCAGTATGCTGACTGAGTTTTTAAAATGTGTGCATTATCACAGTCACTCTTTGAGCTGGAAAGGTCAATGAATTTGAATATACATTCAGAATCTTCCATCACCTCAAACGTCCAATGTGCTTCCTCTTTGCAGTTAGCCGCTCTCCTGTCCCCAAGCCCCTGGGAATCACGCATCTGATTTTGTCCCGATAGTTTTACTTTTCCCAGAATGTGCCTAAAATCATACCACAGATGTAACTTTTTGTTCTGCCTTCTCTCATTTAGCAAAATGTATTTAAGAATCGTCCATGCTGTGTGACTCGACAGCTCTGGCATGTTTGTCTCGATCACATCACATGCGGTGGTGGCTCACAGTTTGCTTCTCCGTTGACGACCAAGGGACGGCCTGGCTGCTTTCAGCTCTTGATGGCTGGACACAGCCATTTAAACATTTCTTACAGGCGTTCCTGCTAACTTAAGTGGTGCTGGTTTTTTAAGAGAAAGGAGAGGAGGAAGAAGCATCTGAAAAAGAGGGAGGGAGGACTTCGATTTCTTGCTTTATTTGTTGTGAACCCTCCTGTCCCAGAGCCATGAACCCAGTTCCTGGGCTTCACGTGCTCGATGTCCCACTGAACCCTTGGCAGACTTCCCACCTGAGCCACCAGGGCACACCTTGACATAAGTTTAATTCACTTCGGTGACCACCCAGGAGGGCAGCTGCTGCTGGGTCAGATGGTAAGCCTATGTCACACTTTTAAGAAACCACCAGACTGCTTTCCAAAGTGGCTGCGCCGTGTTGAATGCTTATGGGCAATGGAAGAGTGGTCCTTCCTTCCGTACCCAGGTCCGTGTTCAGTGTGATGGACGTTTCCGGACTTGGCCATTCTAGTAGGTGTGCGGTGGCATTTAATAGTTGTTTGCATTTTTATTTCCTTAGTGAAAAGTTATTTGGAGCCTCTCTCCAATGCGTCTTTGCCATCCATTTATCTCCTTTATTAAAGTCTTTTGCCCATTTAAAAATCTGGGTTTCCTCACTCATGAATTTTAAGAGTTCTTTCTTTCTTCTGATATTCTCTATGAGACCTGACTTACAAATATTTTCTCTCAGTCTTTGATTTGTCTTTTATTTCTTTCAATAGTAACTTTCATAGAGTCAACAATTTACTTTTGATAAAGTCCAGTGTATTCATTTTTTCTTTATGGGTAGTGTTTTTGGTATTGCATTTAAAACTCATCAATAAACCAAACATTTCTTCTAGAAGGTCTGTAATTTTATGTTTTAGAGTTGGATCTGTGATCCACTTTGCATAATGTGTGAGGTGTGGAGTTTGTTTTTTGGTGGACAGAATCTAGTCGGTTTGGTATATACGTTAAAAGCCTTTTCTTTTTCTGCTGTCTTACTGTGACCTCCCTGTCAAAGTTTAGTGGACTCTTGGTGGTTGATTTCTGCGCTCTCACATCTATTCCTTTCTCAGACCTTTGTAAGACCCTCCTCTTATCATTCAGGGTCTCCAAACAGAGTTATCTTTTCAAAGAGTCCTGGGGGGGCGGGGACCCCTCTCTCATCTGGTCTCTTTCCTCCTCCTGCTGTGCTGTTTCTGTAACATTCCTGCAAAATTGACAGTTGGGATTCTGACAAGACTTCTGTTGAACTTACACAACATTGGGGACTGTTGCTATCAATATACCTTCATCTATGAATAGGGATGTCTCTCCATTTATTTGAGCTTTCTTTAATGACTTATTCTAGTATGTTTGGGGAGCAAATCTTGTACTCATTTTATTCAACTTATTCCTAAGTTGTTTTTTTATGCTATTGTAATGGAAGTGCTAATTACATTTTGTGCTATTTGTTTTTCATGTACAATTTATTTTTGTATGTTAATCTGGTATCTTGCAACCTTGCTAAACTTGTTTATTAGCTTTAATAATTGTGTGTGTGTGTGTGTGTGTGTGTCTATGTTTTGAGGATTTTCTCTCCATAGAAAACAATGTCACCTGAGACTAGAGATCGTTTTATTTCTTCCTTTCCAACCTGGATGTTTTCATTTCCATTTCTTGCCTAACCATCTCGTTCCTGATATTAGAGGAATTGGAATTTCATCACTGAAAATGATGTTCTTGTGGGGTTTTTAATAGATAGTCTTCGTTAGGTGAGGATGTTCCCTTTTTTTTTTTTTTACTCCTCCTTTGCCGATTGTTTTGTCATGAAGGGTGTTGGATTTGAGAAAATGTTTTCTCTGTGGCTACTGAATGGATCATATATTGTTTTCTCTGCAACAGTTTTGAGAGGGGCCTCTTGCCGGCAGAGCTGGACTCTGGTTCCAACTTAGGTCTCAGCATAGCCGACAGCAGAGAGGTCTGCTTCTTCTTTTTATCTTTTTTGGTTCCTCTGACTGAAACATTTTTTTCAAATTATTTATCTGTTAATAGGCAATACTTGCACATGATAAAAACAACCTAGTAAGATCAGGGTGGGACGCCAGCCCCCATCCCCACCCACACCCCGTTTCCTTCCCTGTGGGGGACCACTCTCCTCTTCTTGGACCTGGTCTAACTCTGCTTTCCTTGCTGCTCCAAGGGCAGAGGGGTCTGGTTGCCTCTACTGGCCTGCAAATCCTCAAATACTTTCTATCTGGTTACTACAGAAAGTTTGCTGATTCCTTTTACCGTTTCACAGGATGTAGCTCGGATATCTTCAGATTTCTTGGTATCTCTTCGAATAGATGTCCTTTTACACACGTGGGTTTCTGTGGAATGGATGCCCACCGGTGGAGGGCCAGGTCTGAAGAGCTCAGCATTTGCCATGCTGACAGATAGGACCCAGCAGCTCTCCTGGGAAGCTGAACAAAACCACACTCCTTCCAAACTGCACGCTAGGACTTGTTCCCCCAGCCTCTAGCTAACTGTGCGCTAGTGATTTCATGCTTTAACGAAGCAAAACAAAGTCCTGCTGGCGCAGGTGTCCAGCCGGCATCTAGGGCACCGTGACAACACGGCCCGAGGAGCTGGGTTCAGGGACCGTGCTGGGGAGGTGGGGGGGGGCTCATTTTGGGGGGGATAACCAAAATGAACAACTAAATAAAAAGCCTGTTCTCCGCCTTCCTTCTGCCGGCGGCCTGCTCTCCTGCCGGTCTGCCTGCCTTCTTCCTAAAAAAAGATCCTTGCCAATCTCAAACGGGAAACTCGGTTCTCCGCAGTTTTAAGTTGCATGTTTCTTACTACGTAGAAAGTGGAGGGTTTTTTCCAAAGTTTGAAATGAGCAGCACCAAGCAAAAAACGCCTCCCTGCCTCTGGGTCCGGCCCTGTCCCGGGGACTCGGGACCCACGAGGCAGCCAGGCGGGACTCGGCGGGAGGCTGGAGGCGGGGTCGGGACCCCGGGGTGCCCCGCGCCCCGCGCAGGCCGGGAGCCCCGCCCCGGGCCCGCCTCCCCGGGGGCCTGGGCGGGGCCGGCGGGCGGTGGGAGGCGCCGCGCTGCCCGATTTATTCCCGTGCAGGAGCCGGAGGGAGCAGCCCGCCGCCCGGCCTGCGAAGCGCCCGGCCCGCGCCCGCCGCGCCCCGCCCGCAGCATGCCGGCCGCCCGCCTGCTGACCGCGCTCTGCGGCGCGCTGCTCTGCGCGCCCGGCCTGCTGGCCTCCTCGGGTGAGTGCCCCGCCCGGCCCGGTCTACACGCCGGGCGCCCGCGCCGCGCGAGCCGAGCCGAGCCGAGCCCAGCGGAGCCGAGCGGCCACTCCCCCGGCCGCCCCGGCCGGAGGCGGGCTGCGCTGGCCCCTCGGTCCGCGCGCCCGGGCTGCGGGCTGCGCGCTGCGCGGAGGCTGGCGCGTTGGGCGGACACTCGGGCCGGGGGTGACTGCCCCGCCGCCCCGGAGAGGTGGCTTCCACCCAACAAAGGAATCCGCTGCGCGCCTCTGTTTTCCCTTCTGTGCAATGAGGCCGTCGAACGCTGCTGCCTGCGCAGCGCCGTCCGCTCCAAGTTTCTCGGGCGCCCGCCCGCACTAAGTTTCTGCAGCCGGCCCTGCCGGCCACTCCCGCCGCGCCTCCGAGGCCGTCCGCGTCGTGGGGCTCGCGCCCCGCCTGCGGGTGGTTGACTGGTCAGATTAGGGGCTGGCCCGCACTCGGTTTAATGGGCCCGCCTCGGGGAGGGCCCCTCCCGGGTGGCGGCCCGCCCCTCCGCGCCTGGGCCGGCCTCGCCGTATCTGCTGGTCCTCCTCCCCCGCTCGAGGCCTCCTCGCAGCTGGGCCTGCAGCCGTCCGCTCTGAGGATGCCCCGCCCGCTGCTGTGGGCCCACGCAGCCCCCCCAGGGCCGGAAAGGGGTGCCCGTGGGTGGGGGTGGCAAGGACCCTTTGGCACCCCGTCTCATTTTCTCATAGAAATAGGGTTGACTGAAGCAAAGGGACTGACACAGCTGAGCCTGTCCTGTGACCAGTCTGACTCCAGGCCTGGACTGGAAGCCTTAAACTACTCCAGGCTCCGGCGCTGTGGAGCTCAAGGCCCGGCCCAGTGACCCTGAGACAAGGCTGGGTCTTCCAAAGTCCCCTTCTGCTTTTCTCTGCGCCACAACCTGAGCCCTGGCAAAATGCCCTTGGGGACATCTCCCAAAGGCAGCACCCTGACCTCCCAAAGGTGGCTTTGTAGAGGGGAGGAGAAGCCCAGGTCACCTGTGCACAGGTGAGTTCATGCCAGCCTGCTGGGGAGGGGACACCTTTCACTTTCCTTTTTCCCACCTGACCACTTTCCCCCCAGCAGTCTGGGGCAGCGTGGGGCGTGGTCGTGGAGAGCAGGGAAGTGGTGATGGGCTGTGTTGGGAGAGGAGCCCAGGTCTCTGGCCCTGGCCTAGCCTCTGCCTGTCCGTGCCCATGCCTGCCAGGTCAGGGGAAAGGATTAACCTGCTATTTAAAGCCAGTGACTAATAGCTCACTGGGGGCCCTCAGCTCCCAGGGAGGCGGGCTGAGCTCAGCCTGAGACTCGCTGGCTCATTAGCAGTGGAACGGGGCCCTTGCTCCCTGGGCCTTCGGGATTTCAGGGGGGCCATCCAAGTGTGGGATGGTGCCACTCCGCGGGTGGAGGGAGAAGATTGCTCCTGTCGTACCCCTTTGGGCAGCCCCTCTGGAATGCTAAGGTCAGCTAGAGTCTGGCCAACCCAGTGACTTGCACAGCCCAGTGACTGGGGACAGGTGAACAAGACACAGCAGCAGCCCCGGCGCCAAGCAGAAGCCGTGATGTCCGCTCCCGCCCACTCCCACCTCTAGTTTTGTGCCTCTCAGACCTGCCCTTCTTTACACTCCTTTCCTGACTTCCCCACTCACTCGGACAGCTGGGACAGCCCTTCTGAGTCACCCTGTGGCCAGGTCTTTGTCGCTGGCGAGCCGCCCACTCCGGGAGCCTTGCTCTGCAGAGACGCTCTTCCCAGAGCTGGAAGTGGCTGCCCGCTAGCACTGTGCACTTGACAAGCTCTGGTTTTTCCCGTTGGACAGTCGTGGAGAGGCTGGTGCGCGGGATGAAAAGGCTCACCCTGCCATTGAGAAAGTCCCTGCCAGTCTGGAGCCAGCATACCAACCTTTTCGGCTCTCACAGGCTGCACCTCTGCTTTCTTTGGAATGTTCTTTCTGCATCCCCCAGCCTGCACCCTCCTGCTACCCTCCACCTTTTAGCCCCAGCACCTGTGTCCCCTCCTGTGAAAGAAACTCCACCTCCCGGGGTGGAAGCACACTCCCAGGGCCTCCCATCACCCTCAGACTGGCCCGCTTCCCTCCATGGCCCCTCGGGCTGGACTCTCGTGGCACTGGTGTACCTTCTGAATGAAGGACATCTCCTGAATGAGAGCTGTCATTGCAGGTGACTTCTGTGACTCCAGCCAGTGCCTGAATGGAGGGACCTGCCTGCTGAGCCAGGACAAATCCCCCTTCTACTGCCTCTGCCCTCAGGGCTTTACCGGCCTCATTTGCAACGAGACTGAGAAAGGTACCTACCTGCCCTGGGCCGGCTTGCCTGCCTCTGCTCTGCTCCCACCAGTCCACTTCCATGCAGGGCTGAGCTCTCCCCTTTGGCTGTGGTCTAGCACCGCCCCCTCCCCGTGTCAACATGTCTTTCCCTGGAAACCCCAGGCCACTTGGCCAGCTGGTGCTTCCTTTATGGTCACCTACCCCTGACCAGTCCCTGAACCCCAGGCTGGCCAGGCAGAAAGGAGATGGAGGGAGAGCGGGAGACGATGGAGAGGGAAGGAGAGAGGATGGAGGGATAGAGTGAGGTGATGGAGAGGAATGGGGGTGATGGGTGGGGAGAGTAGGGACATAAAAGAGGAGTGAGGGAGGCAGTGTGTGGAGTGTGAGTGTGGGAGAGAGTCCTTTTTGGGGGGGCCTGCCTGTCCCCAACTCCTTCCTGATCACCTGTCCTTCCCTGCCTCTCTGTCCCAGCTCCGTGTGTCCCAAACCCCTGTCACAATGAAGCTCAATGCCAGGTGGTCAAGGAACGCGGAGACACCTTCACCCAGTATATCTGCAAGTGTCCTCACGGCTACACGGGGGTCCACTGCGAGACCAGTGAGTGTGGGCCTGCTGGGGGCAGGCCTGGTGCTGGGACAGGCTGTGTGCTGGGGGCAGGCTGTGTGCTGGGGCAGGCCTGGTGCTGGGGACAGGCTGTGTGCTGGGGGCAGGCTGTGTGCTGGGGGCAGGCTGTGTGCTGGGGGCAGGCTGTGTGCTGGGGACAGGCTGTGTGCTGGGGACAGGCCTGGTGCTGGGGACAGGCTGTGTGCTGGGGGCAGGCTGTGTGCTGGGGGCAGGCTGTGTGCTGGGGGCAGGCTGTGTGCTGGGGGCAGGCTGTGTGCTGGGGGCAGGCCTGGTGCTGGCTTACGTCCTAGCATCGCCCCCTGGGTAGAGGAAGGTGGCCTCTGGTGGGAGCGTCCTTCATGCCCCTTCCCAGACTCTTCCTGCACGGTGCTCACACCTGCTACTGGGGGACCAGGAAGCTGCAGGAGTGGGGGCGGTGACCCGGGAGGTGGTGGGAGTGCTGTTCCCTGGCTCACCATGAGCCAGACACACAGCCTTAGGGTTACATACACACTCATTGCCTTTGGGGGGGCCCATAAGGTCAGTAAATCCATCTCTGGATGTGACTGTTCCTGGCCCAGGTTGACCTGTGACCTCATCGCAGAGCATGGAGGGAGGGCCAGGTGGGGCAGCCTGGGTCCCGTCCTGGTCAGGTGGTCAGGAGCTACTTCTAAGCTACTGGCCTGTGGCCAGGCAGCCCACGAATGGCTCTGGGCGGCACCCAGCGCCTGGGCCCCCCTTCCACCCGCTGGGGCCCCTCCTAGCAAACCAGATCTAACTCTCCTGGTGAGTCGGAGGACCCTGGGGGAGTGGGGCCCAATGTCCTCAGTCCTGTGGGCCTGGGTGGGGCCTGGGAGCCTCAGGCAGGCTTCCAGCTGCCCTGGGAGCATATGTGACGTTTACTGACCTACAGAAGGAGGAGACAGGGCAGGGCTGGTTTGAGAGTCCACGGGCCTGCCTGTCCCTCACTCCAGGGGAGGCCGCATGAAAGCCTGGGGTCCGCGTTTAGCCTGGAGGCCTGTGTGTTTCAGATCTTGGGTGGAGGAATGTGTGCCTGGGGCTTGGGGGGGTCTTGAAGCCAGACAGAGCCTGGGTGGGGCTGGGTGGCCTGTGATTACTGTGCTAGGAGCAGAGGTAACCACCATATGCCTGCGTTGGAATTAGCCACCTGGCCTGCCCGTCCTGGCTGGGGTCTGCCGACTAGCTGAAGGGGCGGGGCACCTAGGGCAGAAGGCTGGAGGCAGAGATGAAGGTGGGCACCCCCCCAGGGACCTCTGCACCCCCTTCTTGTGTGTTAGGGGCTGTGTGTCCTTGGCAGCCATTGGACCCCACATGCCCAAATAGTTTGCATCCCAGGGTGTAGCCACTTGGGCGTGGAGAGGCCAGAGGCAGGCCTGGGCCCTGGTCTCTGCTCGGCAGGCCACCTGGCCTCACTCGCCCTGCGAGAGCGTCCTGGAGCCGCAAGCCTGGTGTTGACGGGGTGGAGGTGTGTCTGAGGCCAGCACACACCTGGGATGACAGGCCTGTCGCGGGCCGGTGGGCTGCCCCCCAGGACCATACCATTGGGGTAGTGCCGGAGGGGACGGGCCTTGGCGGCCTCACCAGGACAGGCAGGACCATAGGGGGAAGGACGGGCGAGGAGGTATTCAGGCAGATTTGCATGTTGCTTTGGCCCCTTCTGTCAAAGCCACTTTTGGCCTCCTGGTGGGACAGGGACACTGAGGCAGAGTGGCACTCAGCATTCTGTCACCGGTCCCCCCCCCGCCCCCGCCCCCGCCGCCCCAGAACACTGGCTGCTGGAGGCCCGTGAAGACCAGGCCTGCCCGATCTGGAGGCAGACGCGGTGGTGGCCAGGCCATGAGTTTCGGCCTGGCTGGACCCCTGGGCAGCTTGGGGTCCCCACCCCCGTGACTCTCCTTCACACCCACCTTATCTGGGTACTTCCCGGGGGTTCTGTTGTCCCTTGGTGGTCTCTGCTGCAGGTCCCACTGCTCGGTGGCCCCTGACCACTGTCCCCCCATCAGTCTGCGCCATGCCACTGGGCATGGAAACGGGTGCCATCAGCGATGGGCAGATCTCGGCCTCGTCCATGCACGTGGGCTTCATGGGCCTGCAGCGCTGGGCCCCGGAGCTGGCCCGGCTGCACCACACGGGCATCGTCAATGCCTGGACGGCCAGCAACTATGACCGGAACCCCTGGATTCAGGTGCAGTGTGCATGGCCCATGTGCGTGTGCTGGGGTCCCGGGGGGCTCCTCACCAGGGTCCAGCTGGCAAGGCAGAGTGTCTGTAGGGGTGGGGGCAGCCTTGAGGGAGCAGGGGCTGTGCCTGGATGAGGCTGAGCCAGGGCCCTTGTCCCTCCCTGAGCCTGGGGAGGGCCCACGCGAGATTCTCTCCTTTGTCCTGCCGGCTACTCCCTGCTGGGTGGGGGGTGGGGGTCCCCCGCAGCGCGGTGGGAGGAGCTGGGGTGACAGACCGCTGTCCTGCCCTGGTGCAGGTGAACCTGCTGCACAAGATGCGGGTGACGGGCGTGGTGACACAGGGCGCCAGCCGTACTGGCAGTGCCGAGTACCTCAAGTCTTACAAGGTGGCTTATAGCCTCAACGGGTACCAGTTCCAGTTTATCCAGAGTTCTGAGGGCCTAGGGGACAAGGTGAGCCTTGGGGGCCCAGCGGGAGGACTAAAGTCAGCACCTCCTGGGCGATGGGCCGGGGATGCAGCCAGGTCTTCAGCTACCTGTCGGGGCCCAGAAATTGGGAAGCCCAGATCGTGCCCGGGTTCTGTGGTTGGAAGTAATAGACCCACCTTAGAGAGGACAAGCCAGGCCTGCTCCCTGGGCTGTGGCGGGTAGGTAGCCACCGCGACAGCGGTGGGCTGCATTCTGAACCTTGGGGGCCGCCATGTACAGCTGTGCTGGCTGCGCACTGCTCAAGGACGCCTTGTCAAGCGGGACCCTCACAGTGCAGACAGCATCCCTCCTCCTGGTGGAAAGTGGTGGCTTGAGGAAGGGGAGGAGCTTTTCCTCATTGGCATAGGTTATAGGTGGCCCTGTGTGGGATGGGTTCCTGCCCAGGCCTTGCAATGACCTGGAAGGTGTGAGGGGAGCCTGTGGTGAGGCCCGCCCACACCTACCCACCTTCCACTCTGCCTCGCCTTAGATTTTTTTGGGTAACGTGGACAACAGTGGCCTGAAAGTCAACCTGTTTGACAGCCCCCTGGAGGTGCAGTATGTGCGGCTGCTCCCCATCGTCTGTCACCGGAGCTGCACCCTCCGCTTCGAGCTCCTGGGCTGTGAGTTGAATGGTAAGTGCCAGGGACCGAGGTCAGTCCCACGAGGAGGCCTTCCCCGCCCCTTCTTCCGGGCCCAGCCGAGCTGGGGAGGGTGGCAGCCAGGCCCTGGACACCGGAAACGCACGGGGGAACCCTGGTTGTTAGCAGGACTGTCCAGGAGAACCCCTGGATTCTGGTGGGTGCAGGAGAAAAGACCACTGCAGTTGTTGAAGTATTTTAATTTTTTTCTGAATGGTTCCATGAGTTCTGGGATAGGTGGTGCTGGTTCTTACTTGCAGCACCCACTCAGGGAGAGCACTGAGCTCACCTGTTCTGGTCTCTGCTGAGTTTCCTGTACTTGGTAGGGGACTGGCTGATGTGTGCTCAGTGGACAGTGGATGGGTGGAGGAATGAATGGATGAGCGAAGAAGGTGAAGCCCAGATAAGGCACCATTTGTAGGTTTTAAAAACTTGGTCCAGACGCACCCTGGTGGCTCAGGGGTGAAGCCCATACTTGGGGTGCAGTTGCCTCTAGTCCAGGGACTCAGGTTCACGACCCAGGGCTGGGGAACAACCAAAATGAACAACTACATAAAATGCTTTCTCCTCTCTCTTCCTTCCTGCCTGCCTTCTTTCCTCTTTAAAAAACGAAGAAAACTTGGTCCAAATCCCTAGCTTCCCCCCAAACCTGCCATTTGCATTTAAGAGAAACACGAGGACGTGTAGGTCCTGGGCTGGAGCTGATTCCTCCTATTGCCCTTTGCAGAGATTCCTAGATTGAGGGGAGAGGAGGTTCAGAAAGAGACAGTTTCTGCTGAGCAGGAGAACCTCACATCTGGGGAGGTCGGGGTGTCAGGAGACCAGAACGGGTGGTTTTCACGGAGGCCTGGGCGCATAGTAAGTCCTCACTTAACATCATCGACAGGTCCCTGGAAACTCTGACTTACACGACAGAACAATTTGACGGTAGGTGAATTGATACAACTGTGACTTCAATTCCCATGACGTGACCCCCCAAATCACCAAACTTCTAAATACAGACCTCCTGACAGTTGAAATATTCAGCAGTTGTTTGTACCCATAGTTCATGCATTCATTTTCCACCCCACGTATTCAGTGCGGGCGAGTGGGTAGCTGGGGACTGTTCCACCACTCAGGACACTGGGACAGGACGCCTGAGACAAGTGAGACACCCGTGAACCCAGTGTACACATTTCTGGCTTGCTGGAGGAAACGTACCCAGAGAATAACCTGAAGACTGGGGCATCGCATGCAGACTCCACCTAGAAGCTGCTGGTTTCCTGGCCGCACCGAGGAGACAAGTTCCTTCCCGCTGTGGCCGCAGTGCCACCTGCTGGCCCCTGACGGAACTGCAGCGTTGTGCATCCCCTTAGATCCAGACCTGCCTCTCTGTCCCCTCCCCGCCCCCTCGGGTTCAGACGCCACCCAGTACCCTCAGAACTGAGTTCAGTGCCTGGCTGGGTTTATGGTTGTCTTTCAAGTCACAAGCTGAAGCCAGTGCGTTCTCATTTGCAGGGTCACTGCCTTTCGAGCCTCGGGTGGGGCCTTCTGTGAAAACGGAAGGGTCTGGGGGCCCCTGCCCCGGAGTCCTCTCCTGGGGTCCCTCCCCACTGGCTGTCCGTGTGTAGCCTCTGGCCCTTGGAGTGGCCCCGTGCGGCTGTAGGGTTGGAGTTGGAGCAGAGGAGGCAGCCTGGCCTCTGCCCTGGCGCCGCCGTCTCCTTTCCCGTGGGCACTGCTGTGGCCGCGCACACGCACGAGGGTGCGTGTCGGACTGAGGTCCTGACATCCTGGGCACGCCTGCTGCAGGCCGCCTTGTCGCAGGCGGGCAGTTCTTGGTGATCGACCATTTAATTCATAGACATCGTGAGGCTGCTTAGGCTCCGAGCGCTTGGTGCTGGGGGTGCTACCGGTGACCTCGTGGGACTTGAATTCTAATGAGGGGCCCACCCAAAGCAAGGTCAGATGACAGCAGGGCCCAGACAAGAGCTGGAGGAGGTGTGATGAGGCGACGGGTCGGAGGGGGTGACCTGGGCGCTCCGTTGGGACGGCCTGTGAGTGGAGCTTGAATGTGGATGGTGAGCTGGGTGAAGGACCTGGGGAGAGCGTTCCAGGGCGGAATTAAAGTGCAGAGATGGGTGCGTGGTAGGGCAGAGGACAGGCCACTGGGGCTGGACCCTGGAGAGTGAGGGGCAGCTGGCTGGGCAGGAGGCTGGAGCTGTGGCCGGGCCTAGCCAGGCGGGCTGTGGGACCCTTTGAAGTATTCAGGCCTTCATCCTTGGGACCAGGGCCAGCGTCGTGGGGGAGGACCTCGAGGACGTGACAGAGTTGTATCTATAAGAGACCCCTGAGGCTGTGTGGTGTGGGGGGCCTGTGGGGAGGAGAGATGGCCTGGGTTGGGTGTAGCTGGGGCCTGAGAGTCCAGCCTACAGGGTTGGAGTTGGGGCAGGGGAGGCAGAGCTTTTCCCCAGAGTCACAGGCACTAACCAGGCACAAGGACAGACGCGAGAGCTGTGGGCACAGTCCTCTGTGAGGTCCCTCAGTTCCCCAGAGCAGCGTCCCAGCAGGGGGTGGTCCAGGAGGCGCCCGGCAGACAGTGGAGCAGCTGAGCTGTACCTCCAGGCTGGGGGGACCTGTGGGGCGGGTGGGTTTGAGCTCTGTGGGCCGAGGACCCCGGAGCTTTTTACAGACCCCTCAGCCCACCTAGGCAGACCCTAATGTCAACAGGAGCCCAGGTGACCTGTGAGGCGCTCCTTGACAGATGGCCCTGAGGCCCTGGGAGGGGACAGTCCCTGGGTGCCCCTCCCAACTGCCTGTTCCTGCCTGACTTCGGGGGAGGCCCAGGTGAGGGGCGTGAAGGCTGGAAGCAGATGCTCTGTGGACGTCCTGCTCCAGCGGACGCTGACGGGTCCTCTGCAGAGCTGCCCAGGAAGGGGAGCCTCATCTGCAGGGTGGGATGGCCTCACCTGCCCCCCAGCACTGATGAGAAGCTCACTTAGGAGGCAAGTATCTTCAGTGGCGAGGGTTCCAGCTCCTGGGGAGACTGCCCTGAAGCACCCAGGACAGCTGACCCTTCAGCAACGCGGCTCTGAGCTATGCTGGGCCCCTGGCTGTGGACTTGCTGTGAAGGGGCACCGTCAGCTCGCTGGCAGCACCCACCGTAAACCCAGGCAGCCCTGCAAGTGATTCTTGCATCTCCCGAGTCACGATTCCTTTGCCCTCGCTTACTTTGTGGGAGGAGTACACTCCGGCGGTGTGCCCGCCCTCGTGGCTCAGGGGTAAGCCTGCATCTGGGACAGATCAGTAGCGCCCAGGACCTGGGTTCGCAGCCGGGATGGGGGACGAGTGAAATGAGCAGCTGACTAAGATCCGTCTTCCTCTGCCTGCTTCCTGTCTTCACTCCTGCCCACTTCCTTCCCACGATCGTGCCCGTGACTCGCCAGCACGCGGTCATCGACGGCTCCTGTGCTGGGTCCCCATGTGCTATTAACAGCTGTGCGTTTGGGGGAGCAAATTCTAGGTGCCCCTCAGCCCCAAGTGGTTCAAGAGTCTGTAGCCTGTTTTCAGGAGGGGGTCTTGAGGCCTGCTCACTACCCCCCACTGTCCTTTGGGACAGTGGTGGAGGGGACGTCTCCCAGGTGTGAGGTGCACCTTGTCCCTGGGGGTGGGGACAGTCTGAGTGAAACTCAGGCCAGCTCCTCAGGAGAGGGGCGTGTGTGTCTGTCTTCAGGGCCCTGCACCCAGGAGTCCTCCACCCACCGGAGGGCCCATGCTGGGTCTCCTCCCAGAGGACCTCCTGCTCTGGGCTCTGGGTGAATGTGATGGTGGGCAGGCTGCTGCACTGTGGGTCTGGAGTGTGTCAGAGACTGGGACACAGGAGTAGTGGCTGTCGGCCTTAGTCTTCTTATCTGTAGAATGGGTTCCAAGTGCTGCCTTCCTTCAAGCCTGTGTGGTGCTTGAATGACTGGAATGAGCACTGAACCCATGACGTGGCCGTTGGGTGTTCTGGGTGGCAGACCCAGGTGGCAAGGAGAGGCCCTGTAGATGTCGAGGGACCATCCTGCCCAAGTAAGGTGGTCAGGGCGGGCTTCTTGGAAGAGGTGTCTGTGTCAGGCGCTGAAGGCGGTCGGGTGGGCTGAGGCAGAGCAGGGCCGCCCTGGTGCCCAGGGGTTGAAGGGTGCGGGGCCGGGTTGGAGCTGGTGGAGGAGAAGTGGCAGCGGGAGCGGAAGTGTCCGGCCCCACAAGGCAGGCAGAGCTCTTCTCTCATCCGGGAGGCCTCCAGGAGCTGCTCGGGCCCGAGCGTTCTGCGGGGCGGCTGGTGCTCACCCCGAGGCCTGGTGGAGAAGCAGTTAGGTCAGATGCCTCCGAAGGAGTAAGCCACATGCCCCTGGGTGACGGCCCCCTTGTTGGCAGGATGTGCGGAGCCCCTGGGCCTGAAGGACAACTCCATCCCCGACAAGCAGCTCACGGCCTCCAGCACCTACCGCACCTGGGGCCTGAGCGCCTTCAGCTGGCACCCCTTCTACGCGCGGCTGGACAGGCAGGGCAAGTTCAACGCCTGGACGGCCCAGAGCAACTCCGCCTCCGAGTGGCTGCAGGTGGGCCCGCCCAGGCTTCCTCCCGTGCCCGCCTTTCTCCCGATGCCTTTCTTCTGATCGGAAGCTTCAGGAGCGGGGGCAGCGGCGGGGGCGGGGGGAAGAGAGGAGGATAGACCTGTGTGTGCGTGTGTGACAGAGTGTGTGGGATCCACTACGAGGGAGCTGAGTGTGTGTGAGATAGAGCTGTGTGTGGGATAATAGACTGTGTAGGACAGAGCCATGTCTGCATGCGTATGTGCGTGTGCGCCGGGCAGAGCCTCTTCCCTTGGCTGCTGCAGGTGACGAGGCTGCAGGGCGGGAGGGCAGGCCCCTGGGACCCCTCTGGGTGCAGAGCAGCATCGGACTCAGTGCGGCCGCACCGTGGGCAGCAGATTTCACGGACCGTGAGGTGCGTCACAGCTGTGAGGAGGGTGGTGAGCCCCTGTGCGGGCTTCGCCACTCACCTGCTGGCTGGCGTGTGTTGTTCGCGCCCAGGTCTGGGCCTGTAGGGGACAGCGGCAGCTCCGGAGGCAGGTGAGGGGAGTGGGCCTGCGCAGCCCTGCTCTCGGGTGCTTGTGCTGTCCGGGCTGGGGCCTCTGCCCCGTGCCCTTGTGCCCGGACGCAGGCCCGAGGCGGGCTGGCCGTGGGTTGGCTGGGGTCTCAGCTCCCCATCTGGGCTCCACTGCAGTGGGGTGCCCGTGTATTATTTATGCCTGTTTCCTGGGAGAGGAAACTGAGGCCCGCCAAGTGACATCACTTCCCCCAAACTAGGGTTCCTGCCCCAGAGTGCCCCGCTTCACAGAGACGCCTAGAAAAGGTGGCTGATCTTCCGTAGACCAGCCTGGGCTCCCCACAAAGAAAGGGCTTGCTCTCCCCTAGATTGACCTCGGCTCCCAGAAGCGGGTGACAGGCATCGTCACACAAGGGGCCCGAGACTTCGGCCACATCCAGTACGTGGCTGCCTACAAGGTGGCATATAGTAACGATGGCGTGACCTGGACCCAGTACAAGGACTTCGGGTTCCTGGATGGCAAGGTGGGTGTCTGCCCAGCCAATGTCCTGCTCGGGGCCGGGGTGGGGGCGCCTGACACCCCTCTCCCTGCAGATCTTCCCAGGGAACTTGGATAATAACTCGCACAAGAAGAACATGTTCGATATGCCCTTCCTGGCCCGCTTCGTGCGCATCCTGCCGGTGGCCTGGCACAACCGCATCACCCTGAGGGTGGAACTGCTGGGCTGCTAGCCGCCTTCTCCCACCGGCTGCCTCCTCCCGCCCAGATGGCCCCGATCTGGGGCGGGCTTCCGTCCCCCTCCCCTGCACCTCTTCCACCTTCCCCTGTCGCCCCCCTTCCCCGCTGACGCCCAGCCCCCACTCACCCCACTTTCTAAGGCATGGGGGGATGCCAGGTCTGGGGTGATGGGCATGGGCGAGGTAGGGGGTGTGGGTTCCCTGCCCCTCTCCCACACCCTCCCATCTGTCCCCGAGGCCCCAACAAACCCCCTTATCACCCGGAAACCCCCTATCGACCTGCAGTCGAAAGAACCACAGTGCACGGGTGGGTCTTCAGAGAGGAGGCGGGTGGGCGCGGCCCCATGCTGTTCCTCACCCCTGAGAACACTGGCAGCTTCCAAATATATTTATAGTGCCCGAACTTGCTTGCTGTGGTCTGACGCCGCTTCGTCAGGGTGGGTTTGGTGTGCACTGGCCCCCAGCATCCCCAGTCCCCCGCCGGCCAGGCAGGAGACCGGATGCCCGTCCCCATGAATTCCTGCGCTCCCGTCCTATGCCAGGCAGACAGGCTGAGGCTGCTGGAAGCTCAGCGAACCTGTTTCCGGAGCTGTGGCTGGGGGGGCTCTCTGGGAGGCAGTGGGGGGAGGCCACGTGGGCACAGGCTCATGGCCAAGCACAGGGCTCCTGGGAGCCCATGGCAGATGGCTCCGAGCTGGAGGAAGGCTCCGGGCTCCCCTCTGCTTTTCCGCTGGAGGGGGACCGTGGGGACAGCACCCTGGTGCCCTGGGTGGGCTGGCACATGGGTGTTTACTCGCCAGGAAAGGGGCTGATGAACCTCCTGCGTATTGGAGGCTGTAGGCCACAAGGTGACTTTGCACAAACAGCTTTGGGAGCTGGGTGTGACTCACATGAGACGCCCTGGGCAGTGGGCCCCCCGATCTGGCTATGGGGTGACCGAGGGAGGGTGTGGCTTGTTGGAACCTCGGGAAGGCAGCGAGTCTGGAAGTGGCTCCTTCCCGAGAACTGCCAGCTTCTAGTGCAGGCAGTGGGCTCCTACCTCCTCCGCAGAGCTGCAGGGTTGGGTCTGGGGTCAGTCCTTCGGGGGGCTGTATCTCAGAAACCCCCTGCCCCATCCTGACCTCCCCTGGGGATTAGTGGACTGAGTAGAGCATCTCTTTCTGCAGCTCTGGGTTGCTTCTGTTCCCCAAAACCACCTAGTCGAGCCTGCCGGCACCCAGAAGTCCTGGGGTGTGAGTGCGTGGACACCCTCAGTCTCATCTGCCGACCCCCCGCCCCACCACACTGCGTGCTTCTGCAGGCCAAGGCCCTTGGCTGGCCGGCTGTGTGGGCAGCTGGCACCAGCCCCCACCTGGCCCTGGACGCTCAAGGCACCTCTGCCACCCTCATCGTTCCCCTCACCTTTGCAGCTGTGGACAGATGGGCCACAGCCTTCCCCTCCTGGGACCCTGGAAGGGCCTCTCCTTCCTGACTCCTCTGTCCCTTGTGCCTCTCCGGGCAGCACCTCTTCTCTCGAATCATCCCCCCGCCACAGGCTCTCCTTGACCAGTCCTGAGAGCTAGCACCAGCAGACGCCGCCGCAGGGCCACGTGCTCTGCTGATGCCTGCGCTGGCTTTGCTGCAGGGAGCCAGCCTGGTGTCCGCCCTGCTCCCCTCCTCCCCAGGAGTCGGCTTGCCTGCCTCTTGCGGGTAGATACTGCGAGTGACCGGCAGTGATCCCACTGCAGCTTCTCTAGTTGGCAGCCTGGGTTCAAGCCCCGGCTGCAGTGACCTTGAGCTCAGTCTCTGGAAAACAGATGACAGGACTGTGGTCTTGGGGACTGATAGGCTGTCCAGAACAGAGTCGGACCCATGAGCCCAGCACCGTGTGCAGAGAAGCGTCCTGATCAGGGCTGTCTGGTGCCCTCCTTCCAGCCGTCCCTGCACACACACTCGGGCGGGTTTCTCCTGTGCAGTGTTCGTGGCGACAGGCTCCCTCGAGTTTGGGGATTATGCGGGGGGTTACCTGGAACCCGGGGCCCTGGCAGAGGGCTGCAAGGTGTTTGGAGCGGCCCATGCTCAGTGCCCCTGCCCCTCCCAGGCAAGGCTGAGGACCTTGAGGCTTTTCTGCTGGAGAAACAAGGCCTGTGCTGGCCAGGGCCCCTGCTACCTGCGTCCTGAGATGTGCTGACCGCCGGGATTCCAAGGGAAGGCCCCCTCAAAGGTCCTGGCCGAAGCCCGGTTGTCACTGGCACAAGCTGGACGCCCCATCCTGCGCCTCCGCTCCTTCAAGCCCCGCCCACTCAGGGCAGCGCCAGGGCCCCACCAGGGTTGACAGGCGATTTGGAAACCTCCAGGCAGGCCAGGAGAGACAGCTGTACCCTCCTGCCTTCCAGGGGGGAAAGGAGAGCATTCAGAAATGCACCCTTCCTCTCCCAAAGGTGGGGGAGCGCAGCCCAGCTGCAGAGTGCTGGAGGGGGGCCCTGTCAGACCCGCTGTTTGGGGTAAACCAGAACCCTCTAACGGCACGCCCCTCCCTGAATGCTCCTCTTCCAGCCTGCTCCGTCCTCCCCGGGGTGTGCAGCCTCCACTGGAGACCTCAGCGCTCTGCTGCAGCTCCCAGATCGCTTTGGGGGTACGCCCCCGAGGAGTCTGGGCCGCCCGCGTCTGCAGCAGCCCCTGCCTTTGGGAGGGAAAGGGGCGTGTACACCTTTAAGCGGCCATCCTGGCGGAGGGCGGGGGTTCCTCCAGAGCCTCGTCCGTTCTGGCCATTTAAGACCCCCATCCTGCTTCCTTAGACCTTGGACCCTGACTGCACGCCACCCCCAGCGCTCGAGCTGTCGAGGAGCCGTCTGGAGTGGGTGGCCGCCGGGTAGCCGGGCTCCCTTCTCGGGTCTCCTGCTGCGGCCCACGCCTCCCTCGCAGGGGCGGGGGAGCCGGCAGGTGCGACCCTCGAGCGCCGCCAGCAGGCAGCCCAGCGGGCGCGCTCGCGTCTGTGAGTCGCGGTGCAGGTCCAGCCCCCTTCCTGCCGGGGCCGCCGGGGCCCTCGCGTCTGTCCATCCGGGCCTGCAGCGCGTGCTTCTGTCTCGGGGCGCCTGTGGACTGCTCGCGGCCAAGGGGACCCCGGGAGGACTGGGGACCGTTGGCGTCACACAACGTATGCCCATAGGTTTCAGGCCCCTGGTCACTGGGGTGCTGCCCAAGGGACCGCCAGGCCAGAAGGTGCAGGGAGGGAAGAGGGGTGAATTTAGGACTCAGTGGGCAGCCAGGAAAGACCCACTGGGATCCAGCTTTGTTGCCAACGCCATGGCTGGCCCTGAGCAGCTGTGACCCAGTCTGGACCGGGGGTCCAGCACTGACCTCTGGAGTGCCTTCCCTCTGCAGTAGGCAGAGGGGATGAGAGGATGCTGTCCAGCTCCCACTTGCCTGCCTTTAAAAGGCACTTTCAAGCCTTATTTAAACAAGAGCACCAGAGTCACATTCCTCCCCGCTGGAGAGGACACGGAGGGCCATGCTGCCCTCTACTGGTGTCCGCACTCCACCGCCCACGGAGGATGGCCTGGCGGGGCCCCACCTCTCTGGCTGGACCTGATTCTGCTAATTCCGGCCCCCAGGTTTCCCCCGGCCAGTGGTGCTGGGAAAGCAGACCCAGGACTCCTTCCCTCCCAGTAGCCCATTCTTCCAAAGGTGGAGCCCGGGTGGTCCACTCACGGCACGCCTGGGGCCTCAGTTTCCCCAGCCGCACAGAGAAGGTAATGGCGGCTTCTGCTCGGCAGCAGAGATCTGCCAAGAGGGGGACAGCGCTTTGCACAACTGTCAGCCGTCACAGTGAACCAAGAACACCGGTGTTCCCTGACGTTCTCTCCTCAGGCGTCACGAGAATGTTTTCTGGCTGGTGGTGTTGGCTGGACATCTCTCATCCTCTAGAACCGCACAGCCCTATGGGAGGTGCTATTATTACCCTTTTGTTCTCAGATGAGGACCTGGAGAGAAGAGAGATTGAGTAACTTGCCCAAGGTTACGCGGCAGGTACGTTCAGATCTAGCACAGCCCAGGTTTGGGGGCCCAGACAAGGCTCCAGCGAATGTGGGGATCCACCTACTGCCAAGGTGACTGACTGGACGCCATCTTGGCCCTTGCAGCCGGTGGTACTTGTGAGGTGGTGTGGTGGGAGCAGGGCCGTCCTGCACTCTTCTCAGTGGAGGAGGCATGGGTGCTGGGCAGGGTGGCACTAAGCTGCAGTTGCCACTCCTGAATCACACCTCGGACTTTCAGCTCTTGTGCCCTATCTCTGGGCCCCCCTGGAGACAGGAAAATCAGCGTTCAGAGAGGGCCAGTGACCAGCCCAAGGCCACCCAGTCACGAGGGGTAGAGCTGGGAGCCAGCCGTAAAGAGGGCGGGACAGGAGGGCTGGCTCTCATCTGGCCCAAGCTCATGGACACAGAGTTGAGCTTTGCTCCACGACTGTTTTTCTTGGCTGCTGTCCCCACCCCTGTTCCCAGGCTGCGTGACTGCTGGGTTAGTGTCCAGGCAAGAGGGGCATAGGCTGGATCTCGCCTCTCATACGTCAGTGTTGAAACAGCGGGCTGGTGAATGTGGGTGCCCAGCCTGGAGAGGGGCCGAGGGCAGGAGAGAACCAGCTCTTTCCGCTGGAAGAGAGAAGCCAGGAGGAGGATTCCTTCCCCTGAAAGGAAGGAAAGCAGCCCGGTGACTCCGGAGCATTGGATCCGTGACACTCTGCTGGGCACCTTTGGGTGCTGGCTGTCTTCGGTGCTACATCTAGGGGCTGGTGACCGCCACCGTCCCTCTCACTCCCTGTGTCTCCCTGCCAGTTGGCTTGGATCCCAAGTGCCCAGTATGTGCCTGGCCCGTGGTAGATACCCGATGCATAACTGCGGCATGTAGGTCCAGTTCCAGCTCCTTCCTCTGTGACCTGGGTAACCTTGACTGAGTAGCTTGGCGTTTCTGGGCCTCAGTGTCCTTGTCTGTTTCATGGGATAAGTCTGACCGGGAGGCCCGCAGGCAGCTCTGCTCAGAAAAGCACGTTGACAAGTGGGAGGCAGTCCTTCGCTAGGGCACATCTGTGCCGGGCTTGGCTGCAAAGAGCTCAGGGGTCCTGCCTCCTGCTGTGTGACCTTCGGACAATCACTTCACGTCTCTGTGCTTCTTTTCCCTCGTGGATGAAGTGGGGAGAACAAAATCCCTCTTGCCAACCAGGGGGTGCCCATGAGAGGTTCAGGGAGCGGATGGACATGGAGACCCTTGAAAACAGAGTGAGCATGGGGCCTAGGTTGATATTGTAAGTGGGTGCTGGGGTCTCGGGCTGGGGCAGAGGGCCCTGGAGACTCAAGGGGTGACTCTGGAAGGCAGAGCTCGCTGGAGGACACGAGAAGGCGTCAGTCTGTCCGTCTCGGTGCATGACTTACCCATCACCGGCAAGTCTGCTGGGGACAACATCCGTGCAACACAGAATCGCCTGGGTCCAGCGCTGAGTTTCCCAGCATGCTTTTCCCAACCGTAACCAGATCTCTGGCAGTTTATAGAGGGAGCAGCAGCTTCGTCTGAGTTCCTGAAGGTGTAGGTGGCATGACATCCTGCCGCAATGCCAGCCACCACCCAGACTCTCCCTGTTTATGCACCGGCCTAAGCTCGGCCGCTAAGTAGATTTAGATAATCAGCAGTCCTTCCAGTATCCCCCTCAACCCAGATTCTCGCCTTCCCAGCCGTCAGTGGCCTCAGTGAGGGAGGGACGCCTTCCTGCCCATTTAGTTAGCAACATCGAGTTTTCTGATAAAAGTGCACATTAGAGACTGCAAAGGCTCTATTTGAAAAAATGATGGAAAAAGATGACTTTGCCCTGGGTCAGATTTTGAATGTTAAAATCTGGCTTCTAGTTCAAGCCCGTGTCTCCCAGGACCCCCCGCTGGGCGAGACGCACCCACCCCAACAGTGAGGCTGCAAAGGGCGCTGCTGGTGTTTTTTGTTAGACTTGTTCTTGTTTGCATTCGCACTCTGGCTCCAAAGTTGCATATGTTCTGAGTCGTCTGTCTCAACATTATTTTTCCCCCCAAATCTGGTTATTTCTTAATCCATGATTTTGCAAACTGCACGTACCTTCCAGGCTTGCAGACAGCACTAGGGGACAGACACGCCTGTGCGCGCTCACCCTGGGGAAGCGCTTTCTCACGCGGACTGTCTGGGCTGCATGAGATTCCCTAAGAGACTGGACCTTGGCTGACTGAGGCTCCAGTCCCTGGAGAGCAGGGACCCTGTCTAGCTGGTCACCCCGTGTCCCACGCTGCTCCAGCGGCAATGCCTGGCTCTGGAGTTATGGGTTGAGGGAGTGAATGAGCCGGTGCTGGCACCCCAGGGTCCCCGGCCCCCTGTCTGAGGCTTCTCTGATGGCGGATTTCTCTCTTCCAGCTGTCCCAGGTCTTGCCTGGCTGGGACCCCGTGGTGCCGCTGCAAGACGCCACGCGCCTGCTGCTCCTGGCCTGGCTGCTCTGGCTGCGCCGCATCTGCGGGCAGCCCTTCTACAAGGGTTTCTACTTCGCCAGGGGCCCTGATGGGTGGAGCCCGGGCACTGGGCATGGCGCAGGTGGGAGACGGGCTGGCGCTGTGCAGCCAGCTGCTCAGCTTCTCGCCTGCCTCTGCCATGAAAAGAGGCTCACATCTCTAGAACATTCTCCTGCCCTGTCCGAGAGGAGGAAGCCGCGGCCCAGCCTCTGCACGGCACGCTTGTGGGAGGTGGCCCCAGCCTCAGCCTGGCTTCCTGACTCGGGGCGACTGTGCCACACCGCTGTGCCGGCGGCTTCTCCGGAGCAGGACTCCCCGACTTGAGACTGGGCCTCACCCCGATTCTGAGTCAGGGCCCAGGTTGGCTGAGAATCTGCATTGCCACCACGTCCCGGAGACATTGCTCTGCTGGTTCTGGGGCCCTGCTTTGAGACCACGGCCCCAGCACCTGGCACTTAGGGGATGAGATCCTCCCCAGCGAGCCCCCCACCCCCCGGCTACCGCCTGCTCCCCCTGTGCCCAGCCTGTGTGCCTCCAAGGCCTGAAGTCCAGACCTCAGGTGACGCAGTGCGGCCCTCCAGGGTCCCCTTTGTTTGAACCCAGCGTCTCTGGTGAGCGCCGGCTCTGTCATCACTTGGACCTGAGTGTGGGGTCCTCCTCCCCACCTTCTGTCAGCAGTGCTGCAGGATTTGGGGGAGCGTCTAGGTGGACAGGTGGACAGGTGGACAGAGTGAAGGGCAGCCTGAGCTCTCCTGTGGGAAGGAGACTGGGGGTTCCGTGTCCTCGCCACACGCTCCTAGAAGGGCTCACCTTTCCCACGACATCGGTCAGCCTCTGCTGCGCAAGGCATCTGCTAACTGAAGACAACAGCCCTTTATTTTGCTCGTGATCCCACAGGTCAGGTTTTGGGGCTGGGCTCACCCAGATGCTTGAGTTCAAGGGAGGCCAGGGGGTGGGTGGTGGTCAGGATGGCCTGGGATGGGACAGCTCTGTCGTTCCCCAGTCTCCAGCAGGTGGGCCAGGCTTGTTCTGCGGGGGGCCGGCTTTGTTCCCAGAGAGAAAGAGGGAGCTGGAGACGCAGTGTCCCCGGGGCTCAAACGGGTCACAAAATAGTGACTCCCACCTGTTCACCTGGACCCAGCCAAGCCCAGGACTGCAAGGATTTGGGGCACAGTCAGGACAGCCCGTGGGCACAGGGAGGGTGCAGAATGCTGGCGACTTTTGCAATGTGGCAAGAGCTGGGGGGAGGGTGATGTGTGACATCAGGCCCCCCCTCTTCCCCGGGACTCCTTAACAGTGAGGCTGGTGGTAGACATGCCCTGGGAGACCCTGTTCTCCCACCAGGGGGCCAACGTGACCCTGCCCTGCCGCTTCCACTGCCAGCCGGTCCTGGTCTCCTCCAGGCCTGCGCACATTAAGCGGTGGAGGCTGTCGGAGAGCGGGACCCCGGAGCAGGACGTGCTGGTGGCCATCGGCCGCAGGCAGCGCGTGTTCGGGGTCTGCTGAGGCCCAGGAGCACGACATGTCGCTGGAGATGCGGAACCTACGGCTGGAGGACTGGGCACTACCGCTGCGAGGTGGCCGCCGGGCTGGAGGGCCGGAGCGGCCTGGTGGAGCTGGAGTTGCGGGGTGAGACCCACAGGTGGTGGGCTGCGTGCAGAGGTCCTGAGCGTGCGCGCCGCCTTTGTGCTTCCGAGAAACACCGAATCCTCAAAACCACCCCATGATTGTGATCACCCCTACTCTATAGAGGAGGAAACCGGGGCACAGAGAGGCCAGGTAACTCATCTAAGGTCACACTGCTCCTCGATGGCAGAGCTAGGGTTTGACGCCAGGGGGTCAGGCTCTGCCTCGCTCACGCCCCATTCAGAGGAAGCAGCAGTGGTCTCACGATGGGGAGACAGCTGGCAGCCAGCTGGGCTGCTGCAGCCCTGTGAGTGACAGGGAGTGGGTGGGGGCTGCGCCGGTGGCTGAGGCGCGCACCACACAGGCCCTGTGCTGCCAGACTTGCTCATTTGACAAGAGGGGTTTCTGTTTTTAAGTGAAACACCTGGATTTTCATGTAAAAAATCTCTGACACAGAAACACGCCCTACCTTCTCCAGCCCCTGTAAGCCGTGTATGTGGGCCTGTTGAGATCTCTAAGTGACTTTTACTTTCTCTGTCCCCAGGGTGGACTTGCTTCTCATAGCTCTCAGGGGAGAACACTGACCTGACTCCCTGTCTGCCCTGGCCCAGGTGTGGCTCCCGGGTCAGTGCCTCATCCCGTGTCCGGTGGGGAGCAGGCCGTTTCCTCCTTTGCCTCCTGGGAGAGCGTGGGAGAAAGCGTGTCAGGACCTGGCTCGTCCCTGCAGTTCTGTGCTGCTGTGTCCCCCTCCCCAGTCCGTCCGGCCTAAGTGTGGCCCCCGGGGCCCTGTTCCTCACCCCCGAGGTCGGGGGTGGGAGGAAGCCGCACTTGTTCCTGGACTGCGCGGAAGCAGTCTCCGCCGCACTCGCAGGCTGCGAGGACGAGGGGTTGAGATGGCCCGAGCAAATACGCATGGAACTTGTGACTGACGGTGGAGGCCCAGCCGCGCGGCTTCCGGCCCCAGGCCAGCTTGGGGTCCCTCGGGCAGAGGGAGGAGCTTCCCAGGACTCCCTGTCCTGCTCTCAACAAGGTCCTGAGGGACCAATCCTTCTCCTTCAGGTTTCCTCTGACTTGGCAGAGACTGAATCTCACATGCTTAAGACTTTCTCTTATGGGGAAGTTTCAAACATGCGTTTTCAGGGGATCGTGTGTCTTCACTAGGCCCTGGTCAACAGAGGGGGCGCCCTGAGATGCCGGGACCTCCCCGAGTTCATGTGGCCTTTCTTAAAGGCCGGTAAAGGCCCCTCCTCTTCCCACAGGGTCTCCCCTCCCCCTGGAAATCTTCCACGTGGACGTTTCTTGAGGTTTCCTGGGAAGTGTCCCCACACAAGGTAACAGGGATGGTCGGGGCTCAGGTCTGGAGCGAGGGAGCTGGAGCAAGACCTGTCCCGGAGCCCAGAGACGCAGCCGTCCCCCGAGATGCCAGACATCTCCCTGTGCTTTTACCACCTCACTGTTCTAACCCACACCTGGGCCCGGGCGCTCTCGCTGCAGAGACTCGCTCCTCACAGTTTGGGAGGCTGGAGTGTGAGGCCAGGTGCTGGCAGTCGGGAGGCTGCAGACGGCTGCATCCCCACACAGGGCGGGCCAGGGAGCTCCTGCCCCCGTTCTGGAGGTGCCCATGAGCTCAGCCCTCCCAGAGGCCCCGCCTGTGACGCTACCACACTGGCAATTAGGGTTTTAATGTGGCCGGGTCTTTGGGAGCCGGTTGGTGACACAGGCCCTGTTGTCCCCTCGGACAGCCCCCTCCGCACCCCGCCTTTACACCCCCCTTTCCCCAGGGCGGGTGTACTGCCTGGAGCACCCCGCGAGGCTGACCCTGGCCGAGGTGAAGGCGGTCTGCTGGGAAGACGGCGCCCAGGTCGCCGAGGTGGGCCAGCTTTTTGCCGCCTGGAATCTGTGTGGCCTGGACCGCTGTGACGCTGGCTGGCTGGTGGACGGCAGTGCCCGCTACCCCGTGACCCACACACACGCCGGCCGTGGGCCCCTGGAGCCCGGGCTCTGAAGCTCCGGCTTCGCAGACCCGCAGAGCCGTGGCTACGGCATTTATTGCTACCAGCGCTGGACGCCTGTGCCCGCCGGACTTTTCAAGCAATGCTTCCTTTTCCCTGGTGGGTGGGCTCACTTCTAGTATCATTTGCATGCTTCTCGAAGTGAGCAACTTAAAAAGTTTGACTATTGTTAAGTCTGACATGTCCCAACTCCTCCCTTCACTCAGGTAGACACCCTTGCGGGGCCCTAAACTGCGGGGCCCTAAGTGGCTTCAGGGCAGGAGGCCCACTGTGGCTTCAGGGCAGGAGGCCCACTGTGGCTTCAGGGCAGGAGGCCCAGCCTCTGTGCAGGTGGCCAGTGAGGCAGGTTACCCCAGATCGCGCAAGCGCGACGCACTGTCCCGGGCTGCAGATCGCTCTCCCTTCCCTCTTACAAAGCTGGTTCTCCCCAAGTCCCCTCACACCCCGGGATCCCTGACTCTCTACTCCAGCACACGGGCTCCGGAGCTCGTGGCGGCTCCAGCATCTGCTCTGCTATGTCCCGGGGGCAGCAGAGGGGAGGGCTCGGGGGCTGCCAGGGCCTTGCCATCCCCCGACTTTTCTGCAAAGCTGCTGACCCAAGTCCACTGGGACAGGGCGCATCATCGACTCCGGTGTGAACTGCTAAGGAATGGGAGATGCCATTGTCTTCTTGGTGCCAAAGAGTCTGTATTTCTTCATTTTTCCCAATTGGGGATGCAGCCCTCGGGCTTGTGCAGTTTCTTTGGACAGTAAATGCTGAGACCCCGTCCTCTTCCCCAGCGCTCCTCCCTGTGTATCTGGGGTGGGGGCTGGGGGCAGTGGAAGAATTGGGCATTTTGGGAGACCAAAGGCTGTGCCCCAGGACCTGGGGACCCCCTCCTAGCCTCAGGACATGAGACCTGTCACCCTGCACAGGTCCCCACCCTGCCTCTCGTCACCGGGCGACTTCTCCACGAAGCCCGTGCTTCTGGAAGTGAGGCCAGCTGCAGAGGCAGCCCTGGGCTTGTGGGAAAGGTGACTCTGGGCCCAGACACGCAGAGCTGGCGCCGCGTGCCGGCACGCGTCGTCCTGATGCCACTGACAGCGTGGCTTCTCAGTCGCGAACTTACTGAGTCCACCTGGGTGAGCTCCACCCCGGGCCTCGGTGGTGCCACTCACGTCCCCTGCTGGGCACCCGGGACACAAATATGTCTGCAGACTTGCCTGAGAGATGTGCGACGCACGCCCAGACACATTGGCAGAGGCCCCTGTGAGGGCTGCGGAGAGGCCTCAGCTCTCCGGCCGGCTGGGGCCATGTTCCTTGCTGCCCACGGTTTCGTGCAAGCAGCCAGAGAGACAGCTCACCCGACTCTGACAAGAGTCCCGCTCTTGGGTCTGCATCTTCCGTCGCCCTGCGGTCAGTCTGCCGACTGAGTCCCGTGTGAGCGAAGAGCGTGGCGCCAGGAGCCGCCCGTGCGGGGGGACTGCAGGGCTCCTCGGGGTCTTTGCTCCTCAGCGTGCCGCCGGGAAGTCCGCACGCACACATGCCACACACGCCACGCAGGCCACACACACTCCAGCAGATGCGTGCACCCTCGTGAAAGTACTGCACCACAGATGTGCCTGTCCCAGACTCTGAACAGACAGGATTTGCATCGGTCGGGGCGTTTGATAAATGTGTCCCTGCGGCTCTGCCGCCACCTAAGCACACACCCCGACCGTGGTTGCCATCCCCTTAAATTAAAAGAAGGGAAAAGAAAAGAAGTCAGTCTCTTCCAATGTCTTTATTATTATAATTATCATAATCTTTAGTTTTCAAAAATATAAATAGGAGCGGAACCCTGGTGCCTGCACGGTCCCGGGGGTGGGGGGACGGTGAGGGGCTTTCCCACTGGGAAGGACGTGCCCCCACCCAGCCCTGCCGAGATCGACACCTGCTAGGGTGGCGGCCTGTGGGGGGGACGCCAGGAAGGGAACCCTGGGAGGGGGCCTGACCCCGGGACTGAAGCCGTTGGCGTCCCCAGGCCTGTCCACACGGACCCTGCCCACCAGTACATTCAGCTGCTGAGGGCCCTTCTTGCCGCGGGCCCGCGGGCCCTCCCGGCCTCTGAGCCCTCCCCCGCCTCCGAGCTCTCCCGGGGAGAGACCAGTGATGGATTGCACTCCTCTTGGTTAAAGTCAGGAAACAAAAAATAATCTTCTTTATTTAACTTAACCCTTCCCCGGCGCCCCTGTCCCCGAACTGGTCCTGGAAAGGCACAACAAGAGACTGGAGAAACGTCTCGCAGCTCGGTCCCTGCGCTGCGATGCGCTGCTTTGGCATTTGGGGGCAAAATCAGATGCAGTTTTGGCCACTGGGGGGTGGGTGCGTACACAAGGTGGGGTTTGCTTTTTCCTTCTTTAATGGAATTCCTTATAGGACAGAAAGCGACAAGAAGAGGACATCGTCTGTGTGGGCTGGCAGCCCGGCTGGCTCCTGGGCGCAGCGGCCTGGGTGGTCCTGCTGCCCCTCAGCGGGCTGTGCTGGGCCGGCTCCTCCGCGGGCGTGAGCTCCGCTTCTGTTGTCTGCGCCTGTAGGTGGCGGCTGGAAGGAGTGGAGACATCTGAACCCCGGGAAGAAGGTGGGGCGGCGGGCCTCTCCCCATCTTGCCCTGTCTCCACCAGCTCCCTTCCCGGTGCCACCACGTGGCTCACAAGCAGCCTGAGGCCTCGCTGCTGACGCCTGCCCTTGATTTTAATTTGGGCAAAGGGGTTGGTGTTGAGGAGGGCGGGCCACCTGCTGTCTCCCTGGGGCCGGGGGCAGTGGTCAAGGAGAGCACCCCCTGCCGCGCTGCCCCTGAGGATGTGCGCAGTTGGCACTGGGATCCGGGAGAGGGCCCGCCCGCTGGTCCCTGGGGACCGGGAGGAGGACACGCCAGTGGGATGTTGAGACCACTGCGGGCGAGGGGGCAAGCTCACGGTCGGTGCAGGTGATCTGAGGCTCCTCCCAGTGACCACTGGGCTGGCACCGGATGGTGGGCACGTGGCGCTGGACGAGGCCCTCGGCACACTGGTAACGTACCAGGGAGTTGATCTCGTACCGTTCCTTCTTCTGCCCCAGGGTCCTGGCGTGCTCCACCTCAGGGGGCTCTCCGCAGGCCACTGAGGGGCAAACACCCTTCAGCAAACGCTCCCTGGGGTCTCCAAGCTGACCCAGCCTGCAGAGAGCCGGTGTGGCCGCTCCGGCTGTGATGGGACAGCCCAGAGCCTGGGCCCTCACGGCTGAGACGGTGTCCACAGCCCCCTAGGACTCTGGAAGGCACCGGTCCTAACATTTGGGCTCCTCGGTGACTCAGAGCGGGACGAAGGGGAGGGGTTGGTAAGAAACCGTGAAGGGCTGTGACTTCTTTCTGAAGGCGTAGTGCCGGGGACCACCGCAGGAGGCCTGGGGTGCGGGGGGAGCAGGGTTCGGGGTTCCCAGCACTGCCAGGTCCACAGACTTCAGGTTGAAGGCTGGCGCCCGATCGCTGGCTCTGGCGCTTGGGGACTTGGGGACTTGGGAGCCCTCAAGAAGGGAAGGGAGGCTCTCCACCTGCATGCCATTGCAGGTAGGTGGGCAGATGGACTGTGAAGCAGGTCTGTCTTGCACCTGTGACCTTCTCCTCCCTGCCGCTGGTAGTGAGCTTGCCGCTGGCCCCCGGAGGGGTCCCCAGGGCAGCGCTAATCTGCAGGTGAGCAGATAAAATGACTGCCCCCCCACACCGGGTCGCACCACAGGGACCTCAAGCCTGGAGTCTCGCTTCCACCTGCGGGAGGCTCCGGCTGCTCACCTGTGCCCTTTTTACAGGTGAAGGGCAGGTGGTAATTGCAGGGGACGTCATTCCACTCGCCCTTCTCGTGCCAGATCATAACCACGCAGTCCTCCCCGGAGGAGAAGAAGTTGTCAGGCTGGTTGGGACGCCAGTTCTCGAATTGCTGGAGGTGGTGGGAGGAAAGGGTGAGCAGGGCAGACCGGCTCTCTCTCCCTGCTCCCTTCCCTTCCGGCAGTGGGCAGTCAGGCCAGGGCTGTCCTGGGCGTGTAGAACCCACGGGCCCTCAGAGCACGGCTCACAGTGCTGGGCCTGGTCCTTCCCAGAGGTCACGGCCCCTGCCAATGAGGCTGCTGCTCCCTCCGGCGTCCGGGCCGGCCTGGTGGTGCCACGGGCGGTGTGCAGGCCCCCCAACCCCCGTGTCTGCCTCTAGGCTTGCTCCCCTCTCCACATCACCTCCTCCAGTCACCGCTTCCAGGGAGCCTGCCCGGAGTGCCACAGCCTTTCGCTGTCTTTCTGTGCTGCTGTCTGTCTGTCTGTCTGTCTGTCTGTCTCCTTAGTACACCTGTGAGCAAGGACCCTCAACAGCTTCCACATCCCTCCTGGTCTACTTTCCTTTCATTTGTTTCTGAAGTGTTTTTGTTTATTCCCTACGGCTGTTCACACGGGTTGTTCCCCGCCCCGGGTCACAAACCGGGTCCGGAGAGTGTGTGGACTGCACCAGCTGGAGGCAGCAGACTCAGCCTCTAGGCCGCCAGGGCGCCTCCTTCTGGTCTGTGTTGGTCCCTCACTGCCCGCCTCACTGTCCCCTCGCCTTCCTGCTCACCACGCCCAGCCCTGGGCTGGCCTCCAAGGACAGACATGAGGGAGGCCGCTGCCCGCCCTCGGGAGCTGTTCCTACAGCCACACAGCCAGAGCTCACATGGGGTCTGAAGGCCTCTCTCTTTGGGGTCTTTATCTCCCCGGGGCCGCCGACTCTGCCTGCTGCCTGGCACAACTCACCAAGGAGTGTCCGTCGGACCAGCGGAAGTCCCCTTCGATGGCCCTGTCGTTCAGGCCGATCCACTGGTAATCCTGAGCGTTGTCTGGGGAGAGGCAGCGTGTCTGAGGCGCTCGCGCTCGTGGGGACACGCGCTTGGCCACGGGCTTCTCCGGTCCCGTGGGCTGCGGGCGCACGCGGGCTGGCTCTGGGCCCTGCTAAGCTGGCAGGACGGGTGGCTCCCGCAGGTGCCATCTGCGCTGACTCGTGACGGTGGGCTCTCCTGGTGCCCGGCGCCCTCCACCCCCAGGGTCCTCCGCGTGCCCGTCTCTGAGCTCAGACCCTCCTGGGGCCCCACCTGCCCCCGTGCCCGTCCCTGTGCTCACTGTTGACAAACTCCTGCTCTTCGGCGGTGACGATGCTGCTCAGGTGTGACAGGTGCTCTCGACACTGGCTCTCGGCCTCCACCCAGGTCTGGCGGTCGGGGAAGTGGCGGTAGCAGTGACCCTGGAACTTGGTCCAGCCGTCCTCACACAGCTCCTGGTCTGCAACACAGGGAGGGCTGAAGGCGGCGGGCGCCCGGGCTCCACGGCATGGCCTCGGGGGGACAGGCGGCTGCCGACAGGCTCCGTGGCAGCCGGGGGGAACTGGCCCAGCCCGGGCACTTCTCCTCTTGGCTCTGGGACAGGCCGGGGACCCCTTCTTCCCGATGTGGGCCTGCCTGCCCTGGAGGGCGGCCGAGGGCAGCAGGCCCGGGAGAAAGCTGGGAAGGTGGACGTTTTTGAGGTTTAAGGCAAGACACGGACACGTGTGAAGGCAGCAGGAACAGACGTGAGGGCCACGGCACAGAGCCTCGGGCGGGAAAGGAGGGGCAGACCTGCTGAGAACGCCGATGGGTGCTGGCCTCCGGGTGCACCGTGCCTGCTGCAGGAGGGCCCGCCGCCCCAGGGCCCGGGTTCCCTGTGTTTCTGGGTGGCAGGTAAGAAGAGGGTGTCTCTCCTCACATACCTAGCTGATCGGGGCTCTCAGTTCAGGAGGACCTGGAACAACCGAGGCGCAGGGGGAGGAGTGCATGGAGCTGGCTCCCTCCCAGCTCTGCCTCGGGATAAATGTGCCCTGCTAGCCTGAGCTTGGCCCTGCGGGAGTTTGCTTGTCAGATGCGACAAGCCGGAGGTTAAACAGCTGCCAGCACAGCAAGGCGGGGGGCGGGGGACTCCCCGGATCCCTTGGCTGTAGGGGCTGGGCCCCCACTAGGCTGGCTGTCAGGAGGAGGAGGAAGCACCTGCGGGAGGAGGTTGGGGCTGAGGTGGCAGCGTGGGCGCAGACTCTGGGAAGAGCAGGGGCTGGGGGCCAGCAGCCTGAGAAGAAAGAGTGGAGCCGGAGGAGGCCCATGAGGACGCAAGGCCAGAGCCACATGAAGGTCGGGAAAGGTGGCCTTGTTCCTTGGGGGAGGCCAGAGACACCGCCCAGCTGCCTGTGGGCCAGCTCCTGGGCCGAGCTGAGGCCCGGGCGGGCCATGCAGGATTGCAGGACAGCGGCTGGAGAGAGGGAACAGAATCCCAAAGGGCTGCAAGGGCAGGCCAGAGCCCAGGCCTGAGGAGCCCTGAGGTGGGGGCTCGGGCGGCGGAGGGGATGCAGTTGGTCAGCTGGGCGCCAGGCCAGCCTGCCTCTGCTCCCTCAGACGCCCTGGGGCCTGGACTCAGCTCCTCTCTCCCCTGTGGGAAATACACTGCCATGCTGGGGAGAAGTTCCTTGCAGCTCTCACGTCTACCCCAGCGAAGAGCACCGCACCAGCTTCTCGGGTCTTGTGTGAAGGGAGTGGAGGAGGTGGCAGGGGAGGGGGATGGATCCAGGCTTTTCCTCCTTTGCGCCTCTGCCCATCCGTAACCCTCGTGGTGCGCCAAGGACTTGCAATCAAAACGACCTCCTGCATTTGCTCAGGACCAAGGGGAGACTTTATGGGAGTTTCAGTTGCTTTCTGGAAGATTCTGGAATATCCAACTTGAATGCTCCTTGAGTATGATTTTGAGCCCCTACGCACTTCCTCCTCTGCTTGGGCCATGGACACTTGTGGTCACCACAAGTTCATCTCCCATTCTGGGGTAGGAAGAGGGCTGAGAGCCAGGGGATGGGGGAGACTAGGAGCAGGAGGTGAGGTGCTGGGCATGGGGGGGAGACTAGGAGCAGGGGGTGACATCCCGAGGGTGGGGGCGACTAGGAGCAGCAGGTGGGGTGCCAGAGGCCCAGCACAGAGGTAGAGGGCACAGGGCCCAGAGGGGTTGCTGAGCCCCGGCCCTGGCAGTGAGACTCCACACACCCTCAGCTGCCCTTTGCCAGGCACGAGGGAGAGAGAAAAGGAGACAGGCCAGCCGCACCGACAGGCTGCTGTCATGTGGCGAGGGAAGGGTGCCACGCAGCTGTCCCTGCTCCTGTGTGACTGGAGCATGCTGGTGACACGGGAGCTCCCAGGCAGACAAGCCAGAGCCTTTGCCCAAGGAGAAGAGGAAGGCAATTGTTCAGTGGGCACAGTGACTCCACGGAGGGGAGTGGTCCGATGGGCGAGAGAGCAGGCAGACACGCGCCGAGACCATGCAGGGACAATCCACAGCTGTCATCTGGGATGAGAGCCCGTGACCCCACCCATGTGTCCTCTAGACAAGCCAGCCGCCAGCTCTTCCTCTCGGTGGGTGTGCGCACCGACCTTGGCAGTGGCACTGGCCGGTCTGGAGCCCTGGAGAAGGTTAGTGCTTTAGAGACCTGCCAGGAGCCCCACCTCCCAGGTGCAGACTGGCCTGGCCTGCATTTCTCGCCTGTGGTCAGATCAGCCAGGCCCCGACGAGGGCTTCCAGGGGAGGAGCAGAAGAGGAGCAGGAGCGAGGGGCGGATTTCTCAGCCGTGGCCCCTGGCACAGCTGTCTGCAGGGACCTGGGGCCCCAGCCGGCCCTAGAGCTCGTATTAGAAGGGGATGGTGAGGGAGGAGGATGGGTGCAGCAGTTAGTGACATTAGCTGAAGCCGAGACGGCCGTACCGATCTCACACAGGTCCCCTCGGTAGCTGGGAAGGCATAAGCATGTGAAAGAGTCGATGGCGTCCATGCAGGTGGCTCCATTCAGACAAGGGCTTGAGAGGCACTCATCAATGTCTGCAAGAAACCAAGGGCCACCATTAGGGCTCCTGCTAGCCACCCCGGCCTCGCCAGCCTGCTGCTCCACCGCCGCCGCTGCCTTGGAGTGCGGAGCTAAGGGTCCAGAGCTTTGTCCTGGATGGGCGAGCACAGAGCACCGAAGCCGCGTTCCTGGCGGGCAGGGGCGTCCAGGGTGTCCGAAGACTTCAGGACTCACTTGAGGAGAGTGAGCCAGGATGCCTTCCCTTGTGACTAGTCACGAAGCTGTGGGGCCTGAGCACGGTGGGAGCCAGGGCCCCGGAGGACAGGTTCGTGAAGCTGGGGCAGCGCCCCTTGTCCCTTAGCCGCGACCCAGGGAACAGGGCCAGGCTGCGCAGCACCGCAGGGACCAGGTGGCAGTGTCCTGAGAACGTGCATTCTGGGCTATTTGAGCGAGACTCTGGATCCTTTCCATGTCTTCAGTAAGGAAGGTTCTGGAACACCTTGTGGAGGGGAAGCCCGCCTCTTTCTCTTGGGAAGGGACGAAAGCCCAGCACATTTTCCCACGCAATCTCCTTCTAGCTTCAGGCCCCAGAAAGTGGGCAGCTCACGGTTTCCAAAGGGGGCCCCGGTGAGCGCAAGGCCAGCGCTGGAAGCCGGCGCACGCACCAGGCGGGTCCCCGGCAGCCTCCTCTTCCCCGGCAGCCTCTTCTCTGTGCTCTCCTGGCCCCAAGATGTTTCTTCTGATCAAACCTCTTATGGGACTTGAACTGGAAAGTCCTTGGCGTTTGCTTCAGATTTCCATGCACCAGCTAAGGTGAGAACAGAATCCCTTCACCAGGCTCCTGCTTCCTTCGAGGAGCCAGCGGACCGGGAGGGTCTCTTCCGTTCTCTTTTTACTTGTACCCCAAAGACTCCCGCGGGTGTTTTCTGGCTCAGCTCCCTGAGGATGTGAGAAGAGGTCTTGTGAGGCCCTTTTTCCAGGAGAGAGGTGCAGTTCTGCAGAAGGGGATCCCCGCTCCTTGCAGAGTCTGAGCCTGGGTGTGCAGCCTTCAGGACCCCGTGGGTGCTCTCCATGTGACAGTGTCCTCAATGTGACCCAGGGCATAGTTCTTGCCTCTCTTCACCTATACTTTCTGAAACCTTCCCGTCAACCCTCTGAGAAGACGACGAAGCCTCGGTCACAGTCGATGTCTTTGAGACCAGACTCGGGGTCGTGCGGTGGGTGGCCTGAAATCTCTGGTTGTCTCTCTTCCCACGAAACTCTTAATGCATCTCAGGAGGGCACACCTCAAGCCAAAAGCCAACAGACAGCTCCGGGTTTGGAGCTGTTCCAAGCAAAACCAAAGAGCACGGAGGAGCTGGCTGCAAGGGCAGCCTGCGCCTGGCCTCCCTGCATGCACCGGACTTCAGCAGCAGCAGGAGCAGCAGTGGGTCAGGCCATGGGTGGGCAAGCCGGGCTCTCAGCTGCAGGAGAGCGCTGCCCTGTGTCTGCTAGCGCTGTGATGGGACAGGACTGCGCTGGGCGGGGCAGGGAGCGAATGGAGATGCTCAAGCCATTGAAAAGAAGAGGAAGAGGAGCCAGATGCCAGCCCCGGGGAGGGGAGGGTATGTGGGGAAGACGGGAGGCTCCCAGGGGTCCCATCGCTGCCCAGGCAGCCCAACGTCCTGGCAGCTTCCCTTCTGATTCCGGACAGCCCACAGCCGCTGAGAGCTGCAGGGGACACTCAGGGAAGAAACTGCCCGGCTCAGAATCTGTCTTATTATTCTGTAGGGCCCCATCCACAGTCCTGAGGACAGAGGGCCTGCGGGGATGCAGGAGCAGGTGAGAGAGGCCGAGGCCGCCTCTTTAGCAGCGGGGAGTGTGTTCTGTGCGAGGCCTTCTCAAGAACCGCTTGGGCCTGCGGTGATGCCTCGCTCCCTCCCCTGGCCACGAGAGCCACGCTGGCCCCTGCACTGCCCACCTCTTTCTGGGAAGGGCCCTTAGGACATGGAGGGGCTTCTAGAACAGAGAGGAGCTGGGCGGGGCCCTGCGGTGAGCACAGGGCGGAGGACCCCAGATGAGGTGAGCGCAGGTGGGGAATGGAAGGGGAGGCTGAGTGGAGGAAAAGAGGAAAGAAGGCAACCCATGTCTCTCCATCTTCTCTGAGCCAGGACACAGGGACCCTCCCAGCGGCTGTGAGGCACAGACATTGTGTACTGTACAGGTAAGGAGACGAGTGGCCTGTCCACACTGTATGTCGGGGAGACGGAGTGCAGGAGGTGGACTGAACAGATGCTGAGATTGGGACACTGTCCCTTGTGGAGGGAGCAACCTGGGGTCCGGGTCTCAGCAGCGCAGCCCCCTTGCTGCCGCACCATCCACGCTCTCACTGCTGTCCCTGCTGAGGGGCTCCGGGGAGGGTCAGAACACCGAGGCCCCGTAACCACGACTGCCTGCCGTCAGACCAGGTGAGAGCAGCTGATCTTTGTTCCTGAAACAGGCGTTCTTGCCTTATCTCTAAGTTTTTGGGAAAAATTAACTGAGAGCCCCCTGGTAAAGGGGAGGGGAATAGAGATTCTTGCATATAATCACTTTGGTGTGTGAACAGAGACCTCAGACCTCCACCCTGAATACTTTTGTCTGGCTTTGCTTAGGTCACAGCCCGGGACCTCCAAGTGACGTGAGTTTATCTGGTGCATAGAAAGGTTGAAGAGTGACAGCACCGAGTTTTACTCAAGAGATATTCAACTAAAGGACTTGCCACTCGTAAAAACTAGGATAGGAATGGGACCTCTCAAGTTGTGCAGTGTACAACCTGTGCCGCTGTCCATGGCGAATGTGGACGTCACTGTTCTGGATGAGAATGGGATGAAATTCCCTCAAGAAGCACAGAGATTTATTTTTTCTAACTCAGCGGATGCTCTGCACCCTGCAAAGACCTCAAATTAATTAGGAAGAACAGACGGGTAAATCTAGTTGCTTTCTGGTGTTTCACCAATGGCAGAAGGATTGGAAGAGCATGCTTATCAGCTCCGACTTGCTTTTAAAATAGATATCACGAACAGTTTGCTAGATGGCACACCCTTGTGACTCAGGCATGAAGGTGGCTAAGGTGTAGGCCATGTGAAGCCTGAGGCCACAGGTTTGAAACCTGGATCAGGGAGGGGAAAAAAAAGTTTCCTACAGTTATTTCTGCTATCATTTTTTCTGCTTTTCAAGGTTGATCTTGAATGTAACTTTAACATCTTGCTTCTTAAATTCAACTCGCTGCCTCTTAAAATCTGCCCACGGACTTTCTGATGAAGTCTGAAAGGTGGAATTTGTATTCTCACTCGTAACCCAGTATTTTCACTTGTTCTCAAAGCTTTACTTTTCTCCGAGGGATGAGGTTTCTTTGAGATTCAAACATCAATGCTTCTTCTTGAAGGAGCGGTTAGGTCAGTCCCTGTGAAGGAGGCAGACCACACACCCCTGGGTTTCAGTCCTGGGTCCAGGGGGAAAACAACCAGTGTGAACAATTGAATAAAAAGAAAAAAGTGTTTCTTCCTCCTCTCTTCCTGCCTGCCTACTCGCTTTCATTCCTGCCTGCATCTTTCCTTAAAAAAAAAAAGGAAATTCAAACCTTCAAACCTCAGGCATGCCCGGGGGGTGGGGGTGGGGAGTGCAAAAAGCCAACAGACTACGGATTAGTCCACACACATCCTAAGGACTCAGGTTTGAGACGTGGGCTGGGGAATAACCAAGATGAACACCTAAACAAACATAAATAAATGTTTCCTCCTCCTTTCTCTTCCTGCCTGCTCACCTTCACTCCTGCAAGCACCTGTCCTCTAAAAACAAAAAGAAAGAAATCCAAACATCAGGGGAGAGGCAGTGTCCTATCAGATCAGAGCCTCAGGCCTTGGAAGTGGAAAGGAGCAGCAGTAAAACTGAAAAGAGACTAAGTGGGACGTTCATGGCCTTCCAACAGAAGAGCAGAGAAATCCACACAGCAGCAGTGATTGCTGGAACACTGGATGCGAGGTCTGGTTAGACAGCATTTCTGAATCTTAGCTGAACATTAGAATCACTGTGGTAGGTTTTTTTTTTTTGTTTTGTTTTTTTGTTTAATGAGGAAGGCAGGCAGGCAGCAGGCAGGAAGGGAGAGGAGGAGGAAGCTTTTCATTTATTTAGTTGTTCATTTTAGTTGATCCCCCTCGCCCCCCAGCCCCGTTTTAGGTCGTGAACTTGGATTCTTGGGCTGAATATGGTCAACTCCCAGGCATGGGCTTAACACCCGAGCCACCAGATTTCACCACATTTTTTAAATTTAAAGATTAAAAGAACAATAAAGAAACCCAAACCCAGATGCATGCTAGTGGCTCAGGCACTAAGCCAGTGACTGGGTGCAGACCATGTAAAGCTCAAAGACAGGGCTTTGCGATCCAGGGCCAGGAAGGAACAACAAAAATAGACAAATAGGGGTGCTTCCTCCTCCTCTCCCTTTCTTCCTCTCGTAATGAAAAAGAGAAATGAAACCCCATTGCCAGAGACCCTCTCTAGACCAATCACATCAGAATATCTCAGGATGGGGCCCAGGCATGGTGTTTAAAAGCACCCTAGCTGATTCTAAAGAGCTGTCAGGATGGAACCTTCAGTCAGAAAGCTAATCCCCCCAGAAATCAGCAGAGGAGATGGGGGAGAAGAGCAGCTTTTTCAGTGGCTCCAGATAAAGAATCTAGTTTTCATGAAGCAGACATTTGTTTTGATGTCGAAGTACCAACTGATAAGGAACAAGAGAAGGATGACACTCTATTTCTTTGTTTTGGCTGCTACCCCCGGTCCTGGGTCTCAAACCTGGGTCTGTCAGCTTTCCCTGGTCTACATTCCAGTTGCCGGCTTAGCACCCAAGCCACCAGGATGCCCCGTGTCTTTGATTTGCAGTATGTTCAACTCATAGTGTGTTCACTTGGACATAAGCCCATGGTAAGTCAAGCAAGGACCGTGGCTGCTTTTCTGCAGAGTGCCGACACAACGCAGTGACGGAGTCATTGCCAAGCCAACGAAACACCGCCTCCAGCCTCCTCTCCCTGGGGAGGTTTTCCTGAGGGGTCAGTGTTGTACAGGGATGATGCTGCTTTTGACCCCGTGACCTTGGAGGATATGGATCCATGGTCTTTGACCATCCCTGGTCCCTAGTTCTGGTACAAGAGAGCGGGTGGGCCACCTGCAGAAACACTACTGTCTGAAGTCCTTTTGGAAGCACCTGAGTCTTAAGCCAAAGGAGTGATGGGACCCCAGGGGTGCAGTCACAAGCAACGAGACTCTGGATTTAACCCTCAGGCCTGCTGTCTGGACAAAGGTTTCCTGGTCAGGGGAGCTGGCGATGGGCCTCCTCCCCTGAGAACTGCACATCTTTCCAGCCTCTTCTCGGCCCTGCCGCACGTGGAGTAGGGGGTTGAAAATGCCCCAGCGCTGAGGTCAGCGTTCCAGCCAAAATGTGGGCTGGACCCAGGTGTAACACCTGTCTAAAGCGAAAAGCATTGCCTCTGACCCTGCTGACGACGAGGCAGTGGGGGCTCGGCTGTGTGGTCGGGGGCCAGCCAGGAGTCTGCAGGCCTCTGCAGCCGCCCCGACAGCCTGCCCTGCCCTGCTCGGGGAGACAGCAGCTCACCATGCTGAGGGCGCTGACCAGGGAATGGAGGCCTCGGTCCTGATTTGGACTCGCACACAAAGGTGAACCCTGATCTTGTGCTCGAGTTTCTGATGGGCGTCACGACCTCGCCGCTCCCAGAGCTGCCTGGGAAAGCAAGCCCTTTGCAGGTACACTCGAGAAAGGCCGTGATTCCTCACGGGTCGCTGTCACTCACTTCTACTCTCAGGGCTGCCCCTGGCGGGGCTTCGCTGTGACTTCTGAGACACCAGCGTCACAGGTCACCAGTCTCCGGCGGGGAAGGAGTTGCGGAGGATGGAGAGGGTGTCAGAGGCGCTGAAAGAGGGCAGTGGCTCTGGCCCAGGCGGCCGCCCCGGTCCCGGAGCCGGTGAACTGGCCCCTGGGCCGAGCGCCAGAAGTCCATCTACCCAGGAGCCCTGCTTGCAACGCCTGTGCGGGGCGGCGGGGTGTGCCAGTCGCCGGTCCGCCGGGAGACCCTTCCCAGCTTTTCCCTTGGCGGACGGCGGACTCCCCCAGCTTGTTGGGGCGCACACAGGGTGTCCGAAGGTTTTCCTCGGGCGGCAGGCCCTTCCCTTGAGTGCCACCCCTTCTCCCCGTGGAGGCCCACAGTGTTCTCAGGGCAAGGCCCCCACAGCAGAGGCTGACCCCGTGGGGAAAGAGCGAGCAGATAGCTACCCCAGAGCCTGTTCATATATCCATATATGTTTACTGTATAAGAGCCCATATACAGTAGATCTATATTATATCAGCGTATAATATACGGTGGTGTTAACGGCACACATACTGGTGTACATAAACTCAGGCGCCTTCTCCGTGGGAGCAGAAGGCTTTTCGGAGAGCCGTCTGCCACCGTGAACCCACTGCTGGTGCCCCTTTTTTGCCAGAGTCCGAGGAACGAGGCCTTTTTCTGAAAGACCCCGGGCTGCTGATTCCTGACTGGCCAGAGGCTGGGGCAAGGGAGGCACGGGGAGAGTGGACCCAACAACACGAGCTTGGGTGACTGGGGGGCCACCTCCCTGTGCTCAGGGAACAAACTGATGTTAATCATCTCTTTTGGGGAAGCACCGCCATCAGAGGACCCCCAGCTCCTCAGCTGCCCCGCAAGCTGCTTTTCCCATGGCCGAGGACAACGGAGGCCCCAGGGCGGTGGGTCCGTAGGGTCAGGGCACCGCTGGGTCACAGCTGACACACCCCTAACCCCACATTTCCTTGGAGTCTCAAGTCTTACTTCCAGATCCCGAGCGTTTTTCTTCCTCTTGCAAAGCACTCGGCTTGGCAAACACAACTCAGGGTGAAACAACCCTAATCGGCTTTGCTCCTAGACAGCCTCACAGAACAGGGGGTGCACCTCATTCACCCCGGGCCTTGACCCCAAAGGGTCCCTGGCATTGCACCTTCCCAGCCGGAGGAGCCTGCACCTCAGGGAACAAGAGCCACCTGGCCCCTTTTGGGGATGAAGGAGCCCCTTCCTGTCCACGTCCCCTTACCAATGCGGCAGGGCTTGCCAGGGTGGCCAGGAGGACACAGGCATGCGACACGCCCTCCATCTCCTGCCGTGATCATAAATCTCGCGTGTGGGTTCGCTCAGTCTCGCCCTAAGTGCTTGCATGAAACGTCCTGAAACCCAGTCGCGTTTACTGAGTCTTATGCCCTCGTACAAACGGGGCTCAGAGAGGTGAAGAAACCGGCCTGAGGATGCCCGGGAAGCTGTGCCCCCAGCCGGGTCCACCCACCGCACATTGAAAGGGAAACAATACCGGTACCTGCAGAGGTCGCCTCCCACTCGTCTGCGTCTCCCGGAGCTGGGACCGAAGCGTCTGTTGGCGAGGGGGCCGTTGCCATGACCAGGGTCTCTTCTCCTGAGTGCAGGGGACTGGAGGCCTCCATTTCCAGACGTGCTTCTGCAGGGCCCTGCGTCCATTGGGTCCACTGGGACTCTGGGATGCTGGTGCCCATGACAACGTCCAGGCCAGAGGTGTGGCCGGACAGGTCCCCGCTGGCTTCCGTCCTGTCTCCAGAAGTCACGGGCACCGCTGAAGGCCAGCCAGACGCCTCCGGGCCCACATCGTAGGTGGGGGTTGCAGCTCCGCTGGGGCTGCTGCTCCCTCCCAGCCCTAAGGCTCCTCCCAGATCAGCTCCGAGGACGAGGAAGGAGGAGGTGGTTTCATGTCCATCGGGGGAACCGGAAGCTCCCCCGCTGGCTTCGGGGGCAGTGGACACCCCCACCTCAGGATGAGCAGATGTCTTGCTGTTGGATTCCAGGAGGGAGGAGGTGTCCACTCCGGCCCTGGGGAACATGGGCGTGGTTCCGCTTATGTCCCCAGATGCAGAAGTTTCTCCGCTGGACTCGAAAAGCTGGGGGGTGTATGTCACAGGGGGTCTTTGGCCAAGTTCCTGTGAAACAGTCTGCTCAGTAACTCCCTCCACGAACTGAGAGGTGAGTAAAGTAACTTCTGGAAGTCCTGAGGCCTCCCCGCTGGTGCTTGTGGCTGTCGAGGGTCCCCCACTTCCATCAAAGGTGCCAGAAAAGTCCCCACTGAAATACGGAGGGCTTGACGGCACGCCGCTGTGCTCTACTGACCCGGACTGCAGCCCACTGAGGTCCCAGACGCCTGCGAGTTCTCCTGACGCGTCTGGCGCTGCAGAATGGGCGCCGCTGAATTCCAACACGCCGGAAGCCCCTTCCCCGGCTTCCTGGGGGGTGGGAGCCTGGGTCACAGATGCCACCAAAGTTCTGTCGACCAGGGAGACCGTGGGAAAGCCGGATGGGAGTCCCTCGTAGGCTCCCGAGGGCAGGCTGCTCCCCATTTCCACTCCAGAGGGTTCTCCGCTGACCTCTGCTGCTCCGCTAGGCAGGCCGCTGAACTCTGGGGCCTGGGGTGGGGAGCCACTGTAGTCGACTGTTCCAGACGACTGTCCACTGACATCCAATGTCCCAGATGTGCCCGAGAGATCCACTTCCCCTGAAGGGAGGCCGCTGAGTTCCACGGAGCCCAGGCCTTCTTCTTCTCTGAACGGAGTCGGGGTCACTTCCACCAAACTGGCATCCACAAATGTAACGCCAGAAGACTCTCCACTGCCACTTAGGGAACCAGAGACCAGGTCAGGGATTCCAGATGCCGTCCCGTGGAGCTCTGGCCACCCTGACGGCTGCCCGCTGAGCTCGGTGACTCCAGATGTTTCTCCACTAAGGTCTGTTATGCCAAATGGTTGACCCTC